>JAOVYV010000028.1:12769491-12782906 GCA_025674545.1 Hassar affinis
AATGTAAATAGTCATGAAAATAAAGAAAACACATTGAATGAGAAGGTGTGTCCAAACTTTTGGCCTGTACTGTATGTTGTCAGGTGTGCAAGAGAGTAAAGCTGTGCATCTTTTTAAAGTAGGTACAGCGCTGTGAAAAAGTATTTGCCAACTTCCTGATTTCTGCTATTGTTGCTAATTTGTCACGTGACGCTTTGACGTGTTTCAGATCATCCAACTAATTTTAAAATAAGATAAAGACAACATGGGTGAAGACAAAATGCAGCTTTTAAATGATCATTCCTTTTACCGAAGATAAAGATTTATTCAAATCCATCCCATCGGGTGACACGGTGGCTTGGTGGGTAGCACCGTCACCTCACAGCAAGAAGGCCCCGGGTTTGATCCCCAGGTGGTGCGGTCTGGGTCCTTTCTGTGTGGAGTCCTCCCCGCGTTCGCCTGGGTGTATTCTGGTTTATATTCCAGGAAGCATCTTGGAGAATCTGCATCTTACAGCTCTTCTGGAGACTTTGATGTCACACTTACTTCTTTTTTTCCATGCCAAACCCAGCAGCCTTCATTATGCTTTTAGTCTAAAAAGCTCTGTTGTGTAATGTGTTGCTTTCATTACTGACATTACTGACACATTTCTGTGTAACATCACATTTTTTGTTGGAACAGGTAACGTTTGGAAATATAAAATCTTTCCGTATTGAAACAATAGGGTGCCGATATTCCATATCTCACATGTGGGCATGCAATCATCCAAAAATAATCTTTGACGAAAACTTATGTGATGCTGTCATAATAACTGAGGAATGTAAGTGATATAGCTGAGGTTTAAGGAACTGTCAGAACCAGATTTCACACACCATGCTGACAGTGCTGGCATCTCTGGCTTTCTGTGCTTTTTTTAGTGTTTTTAGTTCTTCCAAGGACGTGGGCAACTCTACCAACGAAAAAAACCTTCTAGTTTAGGCCACACACACACTTCAGGTTTAAATATGAATACAGATTATGGATATTTAGTGCAAGATGCACAGACAGCGGCATTATTTTTCCAGTGTAGGATGCAGGCTACACTATCCACAATCCAGCACTGGAAACATTTGGCCTGAGATAATCTTAGCCAGTCAAGGCTACACAATTGCTTTTACAATAGCATTTTTATGAGCTTTGAGTAGTATTAGATTAGGTCCGGATTCTTTTTTTTTTTTTTTTTACCAGCATCAGTTCAAAGTGAATTCCACAAATTAACAGTTTGACATTAACACTCATATACTGTAGCTGTAAAAATTAGATGCATGCGGTGTGAAAATCAATTCCTGTCACACAACAATAGGCGCTTTAGCTGAACCCACATGCATTCTTCAAATTTATGCAGCCACAATGCTTTCACATTATTTACAGCTTGCCTCATAATACAAAAACAAAGACTTCCTGTTTTGATCTAATGGAAGAAACGCTTAAAGCAGCCCTCTGTAGAGCCGCATTGATTTAATACCGCTAAAAGTGTCTGATCAATATAATAAAGCGTCAGCGTAACATATGGCTTGAGCAAGACAGAGGTTTGTGTTATCACTCATAGGGAAATGGAGATGACCTCAGATGAAAGGCCGTTCTTCATCACGCTGACGATGTATGAGAAAGGATTTATGCACTTTTGCGTCATCTATCCAACAGAATTTTCCCATGCAGCGGGGTGCATGACATTAAAAACACACCTTTCCAGTGCAAATAGTTGCGTTGATAACTTGAGCCTCAGCACCCTGCAGGAAATTTGGTTTAAAAATCGGTACTGAAACACTCCCTTTTGACAATTACTCCAAATAATTCAATACAGATGAAATCCTTCCCAAGGTGAATGCATTATCCTGAGCCTTGGCCTCATTTCACATGCAACTCAATCACCGCCTGACTGGAATTGTCATAAAAGATCACCGCTATCTCTAAACAGAGTTTAGACCCCATTTCAGCTATACCACATTCAGAGCATCAGAGCGGACGGGTCTCGGTGGAATAAAGTCATTTAAGCCGGCTGAAAGAATGCTGTTTGGATATTTCCTTTTGCCCCTCAAGTTGTCGCTAAAAAGTTTCCATTTAGCCACATCTGGCACGAGGTTTTCCCTTCACTTCTCCCAAAGCGATGCTCCCTTCTGTTCCATTTGACAGCTAGGTACTGGAAGAAACTTTGCCATTCAGTTATGAGTTAGCTGATTGTCCCCCGAAGTCAATTATTTTATACCGCATAAAACAAAGCTGCAGAATGGAGACGTCTTATGACTTAACTGCAGCACTGAGTGGCCTGTATCCTGGAGGTTCTTTTTAGTATTGGTCACAGGCCAGCACTTTGTGTCTGGAGGGGAGAGCAGGAGAGTATTAAGTATTTTGGCACAAAGCACACGGGTCATAAGTGTACAATTATCTGGTCACAGATCTTCCCATAAAGCTAGTTAACCTAGTGCAATTCCTTCACAGTCAGCAAGCGAAGTTTCTTCACTTAGGTCCTAAACCATAGCTCACACACCTGTCCATTTCTCCCTACACAGCGCACAGGAATAGATGAAGGACTTGCACTAAAATCTGAGCTCTTATTATGATCTGCAGTATGCCTTCATCTCCACTGGTTATGGCTTCTTGCCTGCTGGTCTTTGTATCTCTGTAGGTCTGTAGAGGTCATTGGCACAGGTGCCCCACTTTTTCTCTGAGGCAACATGGAGAGCGGACAGATGCGCCACCCGCTGCAAAAATCAAATCAAGCCTGACCTGGCAAAACATCTTATGCCCTATGACTGCACTCAGCACTGTGCTTCAGTCCCCTGGAGCTCTGTTGCCCTAGTCTTGGCCATATGTGCTTTTGTGTTGATTTGATAAACTGCTCAACATAGATTCAATCAGAATGAATGCTAGAAATATTCAACAAAGTTTTAGGACAAGTTCAGAGATAAAGGCCATGCATGTTTACATAAGCTTGTTTTTTTCACTGTAATATAGTGGATTAAGAGACAGTGGAAAAATCTTCACCATATGGACTCAATATAGTTAATATAGAGTCATGTATTAAAATGCTTTGAGGGAAGTATGCGAAAGGAAAATGTTGCCGGCAACCAGAAGGAAGGGAGTGTAAACGTTGGCTTTTGGAAAAGTGTATTGATTTGAGAATTAATTGGGGTGAAAAAGAAAAGTATCAAGTCACAAATTGTTTTTTTCACTGAGTTGTCACTAATTTTTAGTCATGCCCAATTCCAATCCTATCACATGCTCCCACTGAGGCTCATGAAACCAGCCTAGTGTATCTTTTTGTACTGCTGCTTATGCATCATGGGATATGGGTGCGGCGTAACACACTTGTAGGAACGTGTTATCCGTCCACTAACAATAATAATAATATTAACAATAAGTTTATTTATATAGCACTTTTTCGAACAGAGTTTCACAAAGTGCTGTACATAACAGAAGCAAGGAAGAATACAAAGTGCGATAAGATTAAGATTAACAAAAGATGAATTAATTTAAAAGTGGAGAGTAAAAAGAGTCAAATAATGAGATAAATGAGAGTAACAGTAATTAAAAGGAATGAAGATAAAATAAAATGAAATAAAATACAAAATAATTAATAAGATAGACTAATAATTATTAAGAATGAAAAGAAATAAAATGTAGATAAAATATACTAAAAAATAAAGAGTAAAATGGTGACAGAAATTAAATGCTAATCTGAATAAGAATGTCTTTACCTCCCTTTTAAATGTACTGAGATCATCTATCGCCCTCAGGTCATCAGGAAGGGAATTATAAAGTCTCGGGCCATAGTAAGAGAAGGCCGCCCTTCCGATTTTACACCGAGTCAGTGGTACGATCAGTATGTTTCTATCAGCTGAAATCAGGGGGACGAACCCCCTGACCAGGGTCACTGTGATTGATAGGGGAGAGAGAGGGAATATGCCACCTCTTTCTGAGAGCATGGCCAAAATTGCTCTCTTGGAAGACTATGACTCATTGGGAGTCGAAATCACAATTTCTGCTTGATAGAACGAACTCTTTTCTGTCGCGCCACTCCACTCAAGAGCCCTGATTCACGTCCTTTAATGCTGGATCAGGCTAAAGGTCAGTGACTGTCATTGAGAGAAAAACATAAGGTAATGTAAGAATCTCTATTACACAAATACTCCACACACTATGGTGTTTTTTTTTTTGTTTTTTTTTCTCGATTTCTGCTTTGACATAAGGAAATAAGGCAAGCAGTCAGGTTTATGCTCTTGAATGAGCTGATGGAAATCAGACAGCATTTTTTGCGCTTTCAGTCAAGTGGGTGCAATAGCAACAGTTTCTCAGGCTTTGTTTTTACACCATTATAAAAGCCGAAGAAGCCTCTTTAGAACTATTGCTTGCCATTTTGAACTTTCTTTTTTACCATGCCATCTGTTAAATGAATAATACATCCATTTTGCAGTGTAAAAGCATTAATACTAAGGCTGGTTATTGTATTTTTTCTGATTGTATTCTGATATTATCCACTTGGTGTGCATCGCCTTGTGGTATGTGTATGGTATCTTGCTGTGACACACACCTGCAAAGAAGATAGTGACAGGACAGGTTAGCACATAGAACAGGATAAAACAGATTTGGCACACTTGAATTATATGATGTGGAGTGTTTTTCTGGGAATTGTGACAAACCCAGGCGTCCCCTGGTCCAAGAAGTGCAGCAGTAACTCTTCTCTGAAGGTAAGGCAGGCAGCCATTGATTGAACTGAGTCAGTAATTCTGTAAGTAATTCAGCTGTATTTTATTTATTTATTTATTATTATTTTTTTTATTTATTTTCTTCATTCAATGGCTCTGGAGTAGCTGGTGAGGCACAGCATTTTAGTCTTAATTGCTAATGGAGGCATGATCACATTAGAGAGCAGAGGATGCCATGCACTGTAACCATGACTGGTTAATGAGCGTATAGTTTAATTCCTCTGCTCATGTTTTTGATTTTCTTTTTCATATTTAAGCTAATCTACTTAACCTTTTGGTGTTGTACCTTGTGAAATGGATGTTTCTTCCAAAAACCAAGAGACGCTGCTCACGCTTTACTATCTTGGATTTTTTTTATATACATTAGATACATTCTGTCTCTTCTCGCAGCGAGAACAAAAACAGCGGACGAGCGACGCTGCTGGTCCTGCGGCACTTTGTTTTGTGCTTTCGTGTCCAAGTGCTAATGGGAGTTCTGAACCAGTGGTCAAAAAGCAATCTCTTTATTATTGATTTCATCCTATCATTCACAGGTCATTAAAATAAGCCCACTCCCCCACCCCTCACCCTCCCCGGTCCATCCTCTAATTCTTGTGCCAACCCTTGACTCGATGTCAGCTCTGGGTATCTTTTTTCCACTTTGTGTCAATTATTATAATCAATTTAAAGCTATTTCCACTCAGAAGCGGTTCATGTTCTGCAGTGATAGGTTAGGGGGCTGAATAGAGAGGGACGTGTAATTTGGTTACTTATTTGTTCCTGTTGATCGAGATGTTTTTTTTTTTTATGCATGATCATTCAGCACTCCAGCTTCCACAATAGACAAGCTGTGTTTTCTTCTTTACTGAGCCGAGGTGATTAATTAAGCAAGTGCGAATGATCATGCTGCTTTTTCTAGTGGACTCCAGTCATTATTTTAACAGAATTTCAAACATTGACATTGTTTCCTGTGCCCCTTTGGTTCAAAGTGACTTCCGACCGGGTGAGAAGTGTACACTGTGAAAGGAACTGAAGTACCATCCATAACCCACTGGGCTGCTGGCAGGTTTTTGTGTTGTATCAGTGCGGAGAGAGAGAGAGAGAGAGAGAGAGAGAGAGACAGCCTCACTTACCTCTATCAGGGAAATGAGATTCCCACCAGGCACCATGCTTTTTGCCTTCTACCAGTTAGACAGCTCCTGCTTTCAACTGAGTTGAGTAAACAAGTACACAAAAGCAAATGTTACAGATTAATTACCACATGGCAAACCGGCATCACCACCCACTGCTTTTTATCAGACCTGCTTCGGTCACTTTTATGACAGACGTAGAGTCTGAATACCGTACTATGCAAGTGCTATGCATAAGCTTATCTTCGAGCAAAGGTTTGAACATGTGCAAACTCAACAGTTGAGGTAACCTCACCAGACCAGACCCCTGAGTATCTGTCGAAAGCATAGTGTCTAGGGTCCCATTTCCCTCTTCTGAATGATTTAAAGCCTGACCTTAGGACTGTTCTCCAGGTGCTGCACGGTGCCGACAATTTGCACGCCGCTGTTTGTGCTGGATTTACAGGCACGTCTGGGAGCTCAGACAAAGACTGCTGTCTTGCACAGTTTATAGCTCAAGGCTGAACTCCACCTCGATGACTCTATTCACACCAACTTGTCCTCAGACCTCACATTTTATAGACGACCGTGCAATCTGGATAGTAATTTAAGTTGCCTATAGTGGCAGGACTCTTTACAGCTATTTCCGCAGGTAGAATCTTTATACCAGGAGTACTCTCACAGGACATATCTCTTATATCGCATTAAGTGTGGAATCGATTACATTTAGTCAATGGCCAAGGATGCTTTCAGAGGCACATGACCAATCACAGACTTTTTCCCAAAGCTTATCAGTAAACATGCAGGATTATCTTGTTTATGTACCAGTAAGTCCTTCAAGCACAGGGTTGCAAGCTCAGATCTCCAGGGTTCCCGGTTCAGTCCTGAGCTTGGTTTACTGTCTGTTTACAATTTTGTATGTTCTGTCTGTGTTCATGCTGTATTGCCTGTGGTGAATTGCCTTGATGAATGAGCGTCATACTGTGTATGTGTGTGTGTCTGTGCATAGTGCTCCATTATGGAAAGGTGTCCCATCCAAGGTGTATTCCCTTCCATCTCATCCATCCTTGCATCCAGTGTTCCTCTGACAGATTCCATTTCCAACGTGACCCTGACCACGGCCATGACGCCGAGCAGTTCAGTGTTTAACACCTGTGTTCAAAAGTTGCATGGATGGAAGTGCATGCACTGGGAAGTACAAAAAGGTTACAGCCTTCAAGATTTTGACGTTTGGGTCCCAAAATATATGAGCTGATCATTGGCCCCTGAGCTGCATATGACATGGTGATTGACTTTTTATCACTATTTTCTAGTAAATTCCAATTCTGTAAAACTGAAGCCCTATTCAGATTGGATTAGTTTATCAGGAAACCATTAATTGGTAATACTTTTTTACATGTTAACTCAGTTGAAAATGGTGAATGGTGTCCAAGCTGTCAAATAGCTGTCTAAGGGTTCCTAGATTAGTAAATTAGTAAATGACTCCTGGACCTGAGGTAAATTTAAGATTGTACAATCTGAGATTATCCTAGTGTTTGGTCTGTCATAAATTATTATTGCAACAAATATTCAGACATCGCTTCCTCACAAAATGAATTCGTCAAATGTCGGGAAACCCTGGCTCTCTGTTTTGCTTGGTGCTTCAAAGCAAGAGCAACATATGAATCTTGTCAGTTGCTTTGGGTTTTCTCAGTTCGAACAAGCGAACAAACAGGCAGGAATCGCAACTCTTAGTGTTACTGTTAAAAAAAAATCCTTCCAACTCTGCATTCTGTAACTTTGAATATAATTGGCCATTGAGCTGCTAGGTAGCCAAAAAACTTTTCCTGAGTGACAGTGTCATGCTGGAAGGTCAAGTAAACATCTGCATCTGGCTTGTCCCAGTCAGACAAAGACGGATAACCTTTTCTTTCACACCACTCCAGTTTGACTAGCAAGGTGCACTTGAATGTGATTTTTTGATGGGTCACGTATAAATAATGAATGAAATGAGATGGCTTTTCAACTCTGTCAACTAAGTGTGTGAAAAGCTGAAGCATACCGCTCCTTCTAAATCAGGTCATTTTTACAGCTCCTCTAAGTAAAATCATTTGAATCACACCCAGCATAGAAAGTCTAGCCTAAAGCCTAGTCTTCACTTAATCTACTACTGAATGCTGCACTTCATATGCTTTCATGACATAACAAATAGCTGTTTAATTTCCATTAAAAACGAATTAATTTAAAAAAACACATGGCAGGTAAATTGTTTTATTTTGAGCTTATTAGCATGTACTACTTTTTTATTTTACATTCGAAAATTGTAGTACAGATTATAGCGACAGCTATTCATATTGCTCATATATGTTATGGTTTGTATGGATAAACATTGGCCCTTCACACACAGGGAAAATTTAGAGTAGCTGGTGCACCTACTGGAACATTTTGGGAGGTAACAGGAAAACCACAGTGGAAACTCTGGCACAAAAAATTCCTAGAGAGACAATAACCCAAGCTCAGGATTGAACCGAGGACCCTGGTGTGAATGTGTGTGTGCATGATGATGATGACCAGGTGTTCCATCCTGAGTCTCGTGCCCAGTGTTCCTGGGATTGCCTCCAAGTCCACCCACGCTCTGACCAGATAAAGATGTATGAATGAATGAATGAATGAATGGATGCATGAATGGATGTACAGTATATTTCATTCATAATGATAATACAGTACATTCCTTTATTTTAATCATATATTTAAATATATCCAGTGATTCTACATTTAAGGACAATTAAGCAAGGCAGACCAAGCCCAATTTGCTTGTACCATTTTTAAGGAAACGTTTACTGACTTTTTATAATATGTAGATATGATAGCTCTTTGTGACAAGTATGGACTTGAGACAGAGAAAAAAAAAACACATCTATTCATTGTCAAGGCGACATGACACATGAGCCCTGAAAATCATTCTGGACTGAATATAAATGTTAAATAGCCATTTGACAGGTGTCATAATCGCCATGTATCACTGCTGCTTAGCTAAAAATGGAAAATACAACTGTTAAAACATGTAATAATAATAATAATAATAATAATAATAATAATAATAATAATAATAATAATAATAATACCACCAATCAATTATATCTTATCAAATAAAAAGTTAACAGTTAGTTAGTTAGTTAGTTAATATCTTAGGAGTATGACAGCATGTTTCTGTAAATCTGTGTCTATATCTATATCCCTATAATTTTATTTTTTTTATTAACATTAGCCATTCACACAGGCATGGACTGGATGCTGAAATATGATTGGTCATTGGGAGCTGTTTTGTTGAGCAAGCCAAACGAAACTTTTGGAGTTGTGAGGCAATGGAGACATCTATACGCATACCAAATTTGAAAACTGTAGCTTAAGCAGTTTTTGAGATATTGTAATGTGTATGTTCCAGCTCCACCATAGACGGAATGTAAAGAATGTGCAAGAGGCGCCTGGTGTGAAATTTCTTGAAGTTTAACCTTTGATAGTGGTTAGGAAAATGCTAGATTTTTGCTTTCAATATTATTCACGAGGTGGTGCCACGTCATATTTATTTATTTATTCATTTGGGGTTTAAAGTCATGTTTTACACAGTGTTTGCATTCATGACAGGAATGGTTAGTATTTCATGTTCATAAAAGGGGGATGGGTGGTGTTTATTATTTCCAATTTCCTACATGTTTTTGGAGGAAACTGGAGTTCCCAGAGGAAACCCATGCAGACACAGGGAGAACATGGAGGCTTCAGACAGAAGGGGCCTCAGCTGTCCTGCTTGGGATTTGAACCCAGGATCTTCTTGCGGTGAGATAGCAGCACTTCCCGCTGTGCCACCATATCACCTGGTTACTCCATAAATGTATCATAATGAACTAGAGCCAGGGTCTCAACCTCAATCCACAAAGGGCCGGTGTGGGTGCAGGTTTTTCTTCCAACCAATCAATGGATCTGGACTTTCAGTAGTGTGAGGCTTCTGCTTGGTTGGAAGAAAAACCTGCACCCACACCGGCCCTTTGTGGATTGAGTTTGAGACCCCTGAACTAGGGTAATACGCCTCCTAGATATACGCACAGCTGAGAGTTTAGCAATATCTCCATCAGCTCCCCTGTGTAATACTCAACACCAGGTGAACGCATGAAAATGAAGGAACAGTTCATCCTGTATTATAGTGTGTCCAGTCACTGGTTCCATGGTTGAATGATGGGCATTCAACATGGTGCTACACCAAGTCACCATGTAATGCCTGGAAAAACGCCAGCCCGCTGCATATAAACAGCCTGCTCGATGGTTTCTGGGATCACTGAACCCACCTGGATCTCATTTATAATACACTGTAAACAACATAGCATTGTGCACTTTTGTTTACACTGTTGCTCCTGTCTCCTTTGTAGTTCACTTTCAGTACATCCATTCACCTGCACTAATGTGTTTACACAGCTGTGGAGCACATGGTATATTAATAGACTAATAGGGATGAATCTAAATCACTCCTGTTCACTGCAGGGAGGTAGACATTTCCATCTCACATTTGGCTCGCTCTCACGATCTAATTACTGATCCAAAGTATGGATTAGCCAGGGGTGAGACTCGGCTCTGTACAGGTGTGCACCATAGCTCTCCGAGTCTCGACGGCTTGCTTCCTGGCAAACCGCTACCTGGTCTTGTGTAGCAAGGTCCAAGAAGTCTGTAATTTCACATA
Source organism: Hassar affinis (assembly GCA_025674545.1). Lineage (NCBI taxonomy): Eukaryota > Metazoa > Chordata > Actinopteri > Siluriformes > Doradidae > Hassar > Hassar affinis. The sequence goes on from JAOVYV010000028.1 coordinate 12,780,012, forward strand.
CATACATACATACATACATACACTAAACCTACATCACTGTCAAATGAGGTTTATGCCTGGGCTTCTTTAAATTTTTTTAATATTATTATTATTATTCTTTAATGCTCCCTGCGTTTCTCAACTCCCCCGACTGCCACTGCTACGCCCGAGTCAGAGTTTTCCCTGACAGTAATTCAAAAATGTTTTCCCCCCTCAAGTGATGGATGGAAAATCTCCCAGCTTGTTTGTGCTGTGTGCCAGCTATGGCTGCAGCTTAGTGGGAAATAGTAGTCTAATGCTTAAAATTCGCTCCAAAATTTTCTTCTGTCTGAGAAAATGGCTTTACCCAGGGCGGTTCCGTAGTCCGTTTATTACCTATTTAGTCAGCTGGATATTCAGTCAACATAAACCCACGTCACCAAGGTGCATCAGTCATGGCTTATTGCTTTATAACCGGACACCGATAGCAATATAAACCCACCAAGCTTATGTGTTTGCATGACCTTACAGTCTCTCGGATGACCGGAAATCATTTTGATCATAAGACAGTATTGGTGCAGGTCTTACTTTCTCGCCATAAACAGAGCAGAAGGTGGGTGACCAATTTTATACTTTGCCATGTTTTAACAAAAACAGAAAAAGAAGAGGACCGCTTGTCAGATGAGAGGCACAGTTTTGTGTCCCAGAGCAGCATGTTTTAAAGTTAGGATTTCAGAACTTCAGGTACAGCACTTCTGTATCTAAATAACCTTTATGTCACTGCAAACTAATAGCTTCAGTGATTCTTAGAGTCGCATCCTTATAATAAGTGACTGATGGAAGCTTAATTCCATTTTACTGGCCACTAATGGTTCTTGTCTGAAGGATGAAATGGGCTACGACAACCCTGAAAACTGGCACCGACTCCATCACGTTTCGAAATCCATTTCTATTCTGTTGGGGAACCCATTTCAGCATGAACCGTTTAAATGATTCATGAAGTATAAAACACTGAACGTGACACATTTGTGTAAACTTTAGTAGCTTCAGTTCTGGGGTACATGCCTGTCACTTTCAATTATAAATTACTGGGAACCTGCACAAACCATTATCAGTTTATTTTCTCCAGCTTTTAATTAACTCAGCATAGCTATTTTTTTAATGCAAGTGTTTCTGTTCCAAGAAAGCAACCCTTAAAGCCTGTTAGAAGGAACAACGGAACAGCGTTGTTTTTATAACGCAATCTGCTCCTGATTTGTTAAACAGCCTTCTGACTCAAAACAAGTGGTAATTTGAGCACAAATGATGATTCAGCTTTAGCTGCACGGACAAGCTCCCGCCCACTATGTATACGACACGCCCCAGTTTACCCCCCTGTTCATTTAATCATGACTGCTTATTTATGCAGGTGTTGCAGCAGTAAGCCAGTAAAAGGAAAATGTTTAGTGAGCTACAGTCAGTGATCGAAGATCTGAGAACATCTGGAGAACATTTATTTCAGTGCTTGTGTTCAAGGTTATTGCAAATAAAAGGGCCTTTAAGAAGTCCAAATTTTGAAATACAAAGGATGTTTCAGATGGTTTATTTCTTTGTTTGTACCGAGATGATTGCTAGTACATAGGCGATTACAGAGTCATTAAACAGCGCTTTTTGAGCTGTTCAGATTCATAATCAGATAGAAGCCTGAACTGTTTTCCAACCTCAGGATGTTACTCTTTTTATAGCCAGGTTTTTATTTATTATAGTACTTAAATAGACTTTTAGTATTTCATGTAAACAAAATGCTGATGAAATATCAAAATAAATCAAATAACAGCCATTGAATAGTCCATCTACTGAAACCTTACCCAGGCCATCCAGATCAGAACACAAATAACGATCAGTGTTTGCACCTCAGCTTCACACGAAACCCCATTTATCTGTAATTCAGTATCAGGTTCTGAGTTTTATTGTACAGCTACACCAAAGAAAACAAATAGAAATGCAGATTTTCTTCCTACTAATGTGTGAAGTGACCAATCAACCATAGATTACCAGGCATGCATTTGGGGCCTTCCACCAAACTCCATAAGACGGCAATGACGAGTAAACCGCAAAAAAGGCTTTCTCAGGAGTAGAAGTCAGAGCAATTTTATGCCAATAAATATAAAAAACTCTATTATTTAACAGCAAAACAGCATCTGAAATGGTTTAAATCCAGAAAGAAATTACAGAAAAGGTTCATTAGAAAAACATGTTTTAACAAACCCCATTTCCAGAACAGTTGGGACAAAGAAAAGTTTTTCCTGAGGAGCTTAATCAGATTTGTTAAATATAACAGAGGCATGTTTACCACTGGGACACGCCCCCTTTTCTTTTAATCATACTTTTTAATCGTTTGGGAATTGAAGACCTGGACTGTAGGCAGGCCAGTCAAGCAATGCTGTTGTAACTCATGCAGAATGAGACATGAGACATGGAGTTCCTGGGAAAAGATGTTCAAGATGGACATAAACATTCAGCAGCAGTTTCCACCCTTTGCCTTTATGCACCAGGATTTCCCTTGACTGCCTGAAACTTTTTTTTATTTTACATTTATATTAATGATATTAAGGACTGTAGATGGTGAAAGACCTAAATTCTATATAATCTCACACTGAGAATTGTATTTTAACTGACTGACAGTTCTCTCATGAAGTTTGGCACAAACACTAAGCCTTTCATGGAGCCTCCTTTTATACCTCCTGTTACCAGTTAAACTGATAATTGTGGAACCTTCCAGAACCGTGTAACTTGTAGAACCTTTTCAGTCATAGTTTGCCTCTGTCCCAACTTTGTTGTGTTTTGCAGGCAGGTTGTTTTTTATATTTACGGAATAGAACTCGGTGGGTAGCACCGTCGCCTCACAGCAAGAAGATCCCGGGTTCGATCCCCGGGTGGGGCGGTCTGGGTCCTTTC
>JAOVYV010000028.1:13224516-13235714 GCA_025674545.1 Hassar affinis
CCTACACCATACTAATAAATTATTGTGGTCTAAAATGACAGGTGTTTCAGTTTCATTGTCTAACACCTGTATATATGGCTAGAAACTAAACTGTTGATCTTCTTGCATTTCACATATTACTGTCCAGTTTATTTAAAGGAAAAATAGATTGACGTTCTTCAAGTGATCATTCCTGGAATATGAAAAATTCTTCATGTCTCATTTATCTACTATTAAAGTTTTATAAATATAATGGAATAACAACACATCAGGGACTGTGCTCACTCCATGTGAGCAGGATGCTAATAAGACACTGATTTGCGATACTGGGACGAATGCTTCAACCTTACATGCAGTAGGCAGAGTGGATATCATGTTAAAATAGGAAAATGGCGCCACGTGGCCTCAAAATAAATCACAGAGGGTGTCAAGTCCAAACTCAGAAGCATCAGCATGCCAGATTCCAGTAAGAAGTGAGAAGGCCAGTCTGGCAAAAGCTTGTGGCGTGGTGACATGAGTCTCTCAACACCTTGTAAATCCTTATAGCCATAAGAGGCATCTTTGGTACACTGACAGCTATCACTTAGAAGAGGAAGTGAAGCAGTGATATGTCGAAACAGAGGACAGAGCCACTATTGATGCACAATAAGAAAGCAAATGAGGAAGTGGGGTTTTTCCTTTTCAAAAAGAAAAAATACTGTGGTCATTATCATAATCCTACTCAGGGGCTGCTGAAGAGTTTGATATGGTATGTGTTATTACACTGTCCCTTTCTATGCTGTTTGCACTAAAATAAGGTATTCTCTATCTATCTAACATGCTCCCTGCTCAATTTGGTTGTTCCATAAGTAAAGGGGTGTGTATATGATGGAAGAGTATGTGAGTCCATAAACTGGAACCTAATCCAATCTGCAGACTGGGAGAGCTGGGAGATGAAAATGTGACTTCCTTGTTCCTGACTTGATTCATGGGCTCCATGTAGTCAGTTGAGATGCACTTTTAAGTGTTTCAAAAATCAATGTATCACAGCAGCGTTGCCAATCAATGCTCCATTAACCATCGGCGGGGAAGCCACTGGACGTCTGGGAGGCTAAGGGGGCATGTGAGAAGAGCATTCCAAGAGAAAGGGGGTAGGGTGGAGTGTCCATCCTTGTAAATGCTAATGCAGAAGGATAGGCTACTTTCTGTGATTATGACAATGGGAGAACACAGGACTCTTTATAGTAGCCTGGACTGAGACCTCAGTTTTAACAAGGATTTCCTCCTCTTAGGAGCTTAGATGTACACAGACACGCAAATCATATTTTCTAAATTTGAAGAGTGCAAAAGAGCATATTGACAAGCGTAACTGTTATCATAACAAGCATATGGCTTTTAAAGAAGTTGGATGTTTGATGTTTCCTCAGAATGTAGTCAGGAAATGGCAAAAAGATCAACAATGATCAATGCAAGAAGGCAGCAGATATCTGCAAATCTGCTGAAACACAACCCCAGATTGGATAAGCTTGCTTGGAAAAACTCAGAGAAATGTATAATCTTAAATTTAAACAACTCGCGCAAACCACCAAGGACTGGTGGGTAAAACTTTACTTTAAAATGCAGTCATTTAAAGCTACTTTGTATGAAAGACGGATGGACTTGTGGGATTCTTAGTGGAGGAGAGCTGCCAGAGTTCTTTCTGGAGAACGTCCTATACCCTATCAGATTCAATTCTCTAAACCTTAATCTTAAAAGGAAAGGTAGGACTCATTCCTCCGAGGTGCAGAACACCTAGCGTATAAATCACAGCACAATAACTGTCATCAGTATAATCCATATTTATAATATCCAACACATTAAATAAAATGTACTTAACTATAATGAAGAAAAAACCCTGAATATCAGAAAAACAATATATTTCTGAAAGGGGATTTGTAAGGTGGAAACCAGTGATCTGTAGGGATTTATGGACGTCTCTTACCATACAGATAGTGTTTGACATAATCAGCTGTTTCTGTTTATAAATACCATTTACAAATGTCTTGACTCAGGTACTTAAGCATTACTCACTGGTTACATATTAAACATCACATGTACCTGTTATAGAAGACTGCATGCATCTAGATCTACAGCATTTCGCTGGTTACACCACACAAACAACCTATTTCCCTCTAAAACGTAAGGTGTGGTCATATGTGGACCTTGTGCCATTTCAGTATAACAACTTTTCAAAGATTAGCAAGATCCAAACGATAAGAGAAACCCAAGCTCAACATGTTTACGACAGTCACGCAATCAAGCCTGGGATATCAGCATGAAAGGCTGGGCCTGTATAAAACCATAAAACAAGTACTGTCATACTTTACACGTGACTTTACAGTCCAAATCAGCTCACTTGTCGTCTCTGAGCAGCAACATCACCAGATTTAATGTGCAATGTTTCAGTAACGAAAGACAAGTGATATGATTTGTTTTACAATTCAGAAGCATTTCAAGGTCCCAGACAAGGTTTCAATACAGAAGCCACACACACACACAGCCTCTAGGAGCAGCTAGGCTATTCATCCAGCCCTCCTGCTTAGCAAGTATCACTACACACCAACATTTATAATTATTTTCTTGCATTTTGTGTTACACACACCAAGTTGCACAGTATAATTATGATTCTACCAGAAGTAAATTAGATGACTTTTGCTCTAACTGGACTGTAAACACATCATGCATATATCCTGCTATCCAAACCTTAGTTCATTCATCTTTCACACACCAACTGTGTCAATGAAAAGACCCGTTTTTTCACCCATATGTTTAAAACACGGAACATCTTTAAAAAATAGACATTTCACAGAAATCTATAGTGGTTGATTTAGCCTCTGGGGTAAAGCAGGCCTGCTCTCCTCGACAAGCCTAAAGCTTCCCCTTCTTTTCACTCTCAAGTTGCAAGAAGCCAGTGTAGCAATGTGCACGCGACAGCCGGGTGTGTGACGCCGGACCAATCAGGTCGCAGAGATCCGAAAGTTTACCTTTTATGGCTAGAGCCGGGCGTGAGCAGCGGTATAAAAGCGGGCTCCCAGCACTCCCACTTCACTTTGAGCTCCTCCACACGCAGCTAGTGCGGAATATCATCTGCCCAACCAATTTTTCTTAAGCCGACAAACCCCAAACCTTAAGGTAAGCTTTTTTTCCCCTTTTCCTTTAGTATTAGCAGTAATATTCAATTCTTACTTATATAATACAAATGTTTTAATTGAATATATATAATTCTATATATATATAGAATTGAGAATTAAATTTCATTTTGCTTTATTGTAATATTAACTATATTAAAGTATGATTTTAATAGTAATTTCCGCTTGCATGTAGCCTATTTCTCGAGTCTTCCTGAGGTACTTTAGTACATTTTAAACGGTTGTGTATGCGAGATGATTAACCGAGTCAAATTTTTTTGTTCTTATTTAATAAATATTAGGTATAAGGTATAAGGTAGTTTTAAAGCCGTTATTATTTAACATGCATTTGAGGTGAAGTTCTTCGTGTCTTCGCTGCAGTAGGGTGTGACCTACTTGGCTAACTAGCATGCTAGCTTGGTTCATTAGGCGACAAGTACAGATGACGGTTATGTCGGTTAATGCTTTTCAAATTTAAAACACGACAGAGCGCGTGCTTCTTTTTGCACCATCCGCTCCAGTGTTAAACGGTACTCCCATGTCTAGCTGCCTCTCTTTATAAAAAAAATCCCTTTCTGAATTCAGAAACCGACCGTTGGCTGAATTCAAGGTGTGGCTCATGAATCATCTCATTAAAATCTAACGGATTAGCTCTCCGTCTGAACATACTTAACGCACAATTCTAGTTGGTTTAAAAGTGCGTGTCCTGTAAGTAAATTAAAAGGTGATTTTAGCTGAAATGTGGTCGGTGAGTTGAAGCGGAACGTCACGACGGGCTGCGGAGTCGTGACGCAGTCTCGTTACCGGGACCGACACGCATACCGGTGTGTTTAAGCAGCATGAGGCGGCAGAGAGGATATGCATGATGTGTAACTTTTTCTGGGAGTGGCCATGGATATGAACTTCGAAGCCCGTTCCTTTGATTGAACCTTTCTCTCTCTCTCTTTCTCTCTCTCTCTCTCTCTCTGGCTGAACGCCATACGGCCGGCAGTCGCAAAGCGGCTCAAACCATTGCCTTTTATGGTAATAGCGCGCAAGTGGAGGTACTTCCTTTGTCTGACGCTCATTGTTCTACTTTAGCTCCCTCTACTGGCCACAGAAGGAAATGCAGGAATTAACAGGAAACAGGAAGTGTAGGTTCAGGGTGGTCACGTGTCTACTGGAAGCCCTGCTGCTTTGCTGTAGTCATTTAATTCTCTTCCCCTTCCTCTGTGCAGTTCAGCCATGGATGATGAAATTGCCGCACTGGTTGTTGACAACGGATCCGGTATGTGCAAGGCTGGATTCGCTGGAGATGATGCTCCTCGTGCTGTCTTCCCATCCATTGTGGGTCGCCCAAGACACCAGGTATAAATCCCCCTCTAAATTTATTATTTTTAAATATTTTACTGACTTGAAGCTAGTGTTCCACTTTTTTTTTTTAAATCTTAACATGGATGTTTTGCTTTTTTACAGGGTGTGATGGTTGGTATGGGACAGAAGGACAGCTACGTTGGTGATGAGGCTCAGAGCAAAAGAGGTATCCTGACCCTGAAGTACCCCATTGAGCACGGTATTGTCACCAACTGGGATGACATGGAGAAGATCTGGCATCATACCTTCTACAATGAGCTGCGTGTTGCCCCTGAGGAGCACCCCGTCCTGCTTACCGAGGCTCCCCTGAACCCCAAAGCCAACAGGGAAAAGATGACCCAGGTTGGTTTAGTAATAGTTGAAATGTAAAGCAAAACTGCCTTTCAGCTGAACTTTGGAACCTTTTTTTCCTCCTTAAGTTCATCCAATTCATTCCTTCATTCACTTTCTCCAGGCTTCATCTCCCCTGAACTCCTGAGTTTCTCATCTGTTGGAACCAGCAGGTTATTTCTTTCCCTGCCTGGTTTTTCTGCACTTTGTGTTTCAGTCTCTTGCACATGCTTTCTCTTTCCTTTACTTTTAAAAAGGACGCGTCTTTCTATTCTAACTGCATGGCCTGTAGTGACCACCTAATAAAACAAATGGGGATTAAACCTTTCATTTTTCTCATTTCAGATCATGTTTGAGACCTTCAACACCCCAGCCATGTACGTTGCCATCCAGGCCGTGCTGTCCCTGTACGCTTCCGGTCGTACCACTGGTATCGTGATGGACTCTGGTGATGGTGTGACCCACACTGTGCCCATCTATGAAGGTTACGCTCTCCCCCATGCCATCCTCCGTCTGGACTTGGCTGGCCGTGACCTGACTGACTACCTCATGAAGATCCTGACCGAGAGAGGCTACAGCTTCACTACCACAGCCGAGAGAGAAATTGTCCGTGACATCAAGGAGAAGCTCTGCTATGTCGCCCTCGACTTTGAGCAGGAGATGGGCACTGCTGCCTCTTCCTCCTCTCTGGAGAAGAGCTATGAGCTGCCTGACGGACAGGTCATCACCATTGGCAATGAGAGGTTCAGGTGCCCTGAGGCTCTCTTCCAGCCATCTTTCCTGGGTAAGAACATTTTGCAGAAGTTACTATGCACTTGTACTGTTGCATGAGCCTTCTGGAGACATTGTCTAATACTGTCTTGATCCTTAGGTATGGAGTCTTGTGGAATCCATGAGACCACCTTCAACTCCATCATGAAGTGTGATGTGGACATCCGTAAGGATCTGTATGCCAACACTGTACTGTCTGGTGGTACCACCATGTACCCTGGCATTGCAGACAGGATGCAGAAGGAAATCACATCCCTGGCCCCTAGCACAATGAAAATTAAGGTGAGCTTGGTTTACCCATGATGGCTTACAGGCTGATGAATGAAAAGCAGGTGAAAGCTTTATGTAACTAACGCTGATCATCTCTTTGCAGATTATTGCCCCACCTGAGCGTAAATACTCTGTCTGGATCGGAGGCTCCATCCTGGCCTCCCTGTCCACCTTCCAGCAGATGTGGATCAGCAAGCAGGAGTACGATGAGTCTGGACCCTCCATCGTCCACCGCAAATGCTTCTAAACAGACTGTTACCACTTCACGTCAACTCAATCTGCGCAGAGAAATACCTGAAACGACAACATTGGCATGGCTTTTGTTATTTTTGGCGCTTGACTCAGGATCTAAAAACTGGAACGGTGAAGGTGACGGCAATGTTTTTTTTGGCAAATAAGCATCCCCGAAGTTCTACAATGCATCTGAGGACTCAAAGTACTTTTGTTTTTGTTTTTTTTTTTTTTGGTTCCTTTTTAGTCATTCCAAATGTTTGTTAATGCATTGTTCAGAGTTCAAACTTATTTGCCTCTATGAAGGCTGCCCAGTACTTTGGGAGCATACTTAACATGGTAGTATTGCTTGTATGTAAATTATGTAACAGAAAACAATGTCTGGGTTTTTGTACTTTCAGCCTTAATCTTCCTTTTTTGTTTTCTTTGTGTTACAAAATGGAAATACAAAGCTTTACCTTTTCAAAATGTAAAGGTTCATTCCCCTTGGGCAAATGTAAAAGCTGTATGGAACATGGTGGTGCCAGACACCTGGTGGGGCCAACCTGTACACTGACTAATTCAATTCCAATAAAGTGCACATGAGACATCACTTTGTCTGATTCCTTCATTTAAAAAGGTGAAATTCATTTGATCAGTGAGCCAGTAGCTAGTGTTAAGATTAAAGTGTTAAACTGCTGTGGATACAAGGATAATAGACTGATGTTTAAGAGCTGTATTACCCATATTACATTCTCTACTACTTAAAGAGGAGTTAAATTGTCCTGTGGTAAAGGACTGACCTGGTGCTTACTCTATTTTACTAAACTTTTAGGATAATCACCATTGGAAGAAACATTTTTCCATGATTAAATGTAGTGCATCAATACCAGGACCCAATCATAAGACTCAAACACTGCCAAAACACTCATTTAAAACTTAATTCAAGCACTTTAAAAATGTAGTCCAAGAATTGTACATTACCATTTTTACCAGCATGTGGTGAGACTGGTTAGCTTGGAAATAACATTTCTGTTATAAAGAAATGTCTCTCTCTCTCTGCCAACAATTCATTGGCTAATAAATATATTGCTCTAGATAAGTATAAGAAAGTGTCACATCTGCACTATAGAGCAGTTTGTGGTTATGTTACAGACTGGACAGCAGATGGCACTGTGTTCATTCAGCTGTGTGTGTGTGTGTGTGTACGCAGGGTCCGCCTACAGAGAACTGCAGCTATATAACAGCCAACAAGCTGCAGAGCTCCAGTGTTTCCTCCTGGGGGAGAATGAATGATGTTCCTCTGCAGTGAAAGTGGCACCGAATAGAATAAAATGTGGTGCATATGATTGTGGAGCTCTGCTAACAGTATGCACTGATCTAAGAATGCGGTTGTTTTAGGCAGCGCTCGGCGAGGTGAAGACGGGGTGTCCTAGTTGCATGTTATTTACCCCAAGCTGTGTTCTGACAGCACTTGAAATATGAAGAAGAGACTGCTCCTGCTGAGCCTGTGTGTCTGTGGATAGGAGAGAGCAATTACAGAGAGTCATCATAGTTGTGTGCTTCTAACCAAATGTGATAGATTATGGGTTTTTAAAATGCTTTGTGCTGTATAGCATTTAAATTGAAGCCCAGTGTAACAGGTCTTCCCTTGTGTCTGTGATCTTGAATCTCTGAATCCAATTTTGCTTTCTCTCTCTCTCTCTCTCTCTCTCTCTCTCTCTCTCGGGTACATCTTTTGTACCTTTAATGTTTATCTTGTGCATGGTAATGTGCATGTAAGTACCTTTAAAGATGATTTAAGGTACATAATTGGACCTTAAGGACCACTCTTATACCCTTAATTAGCTTCTGGAGTAATTCTTTAAAGGACCACAAGACAATAATACAGCCTGTTTGGAATACAGAGTTGTATCACTGGCCAGAGGCCTGCAAAAAAATTATTTTATTTTAAAGTAAATTCACAGGTATGGGCTCGGGTCCAAATTGACTAGATGTGGGTGGACAGTGGGTGAGAACAAAAAAAAATCTGGAGAAATCAGAAATGAAATGATTTTTTTTTTAAATTGTGGACACCTCAATTCACATCCGGCCAAATAACGGGTCGTCACTGATCAGACAGCGATGTAGCCTAGATGCTAATGCCAAAAACGGACGTTTGGTGTGATCGATCGGAGTAAAATGTGAGAATAGCGTGGTCAGTGGCTTTGCTGTTGACAAAAAGTGGCAAGAAGTATTAGTGTTGGCAGCCATTAGTCATGGCTGAGGAAACGTGAGTGATTCTGTAGCCTGTGTGTTTAAGCATTTGAGTTTTAGATGATTGCAAGTAATGGTTGGGTTCCCGTGGGGAGGGGAGCCTGTGGGCGGCTGTGGGTTTTTGCAGAACTCTGTCACTGGCCATCATGCACAAACTTATTCATTTACATGTATGGCATTTGGCAGACACCCATATCCAGAGTGACTAACATTTTTTAGATGAGCAGCTGAGGCTTAAGGGTCTTGCTCAAGGGCAGCTTGGTGGTGCTCATAATGGGGCAGGGGTGGCACAATGGTTAAAGTGTTGGGTTACTGAATAGAAGGTTGGGGGTTCAAGCCCCAGCACCACCAAGCTACCCCTGTTGGGCCCTTCAGCAAGGCCCTTAACCTTCAACTGCTCAGTTGTATAAATGGGATAAATGTGAGTCACTCTGGATAAGGGGGTCTGCCAAATGTCCAATATTTTACCCACTGAGCCACCATTGCCCCTATTCACACACTCCTTCACACCTAGGGACAATTTAGCCTAGTCAATCCACCTATCTGCATGTTTTATTAGGAGGAAGCAAGACAAAACCTGGAAGAAATCCACACAATTAGAAAACACACACACACACACACACACACACACACACACACACACACACACATACCTATTAGGAAAGAGAGCATACCAGAATGCATACAGAATGAGCCAGACCTACAACAGTCTGAGATGAAAGACAATAGCGCCATCCAGTGTTATCCCAGTCATTATGAAGCCTTACACTGGGGAGTTTTGAAAATATTTTTGAAACTCATTTTGTCCAGCGAGCGCATGAGAAAGCACACGAGAAAAGTGAAATTTAGGGGCTACAGCACTATTAAATCAATTGAATTGCAGGAGCCCTTCTGGACTTCTGGCAAAATGAGTGCTGGTGGTCTCAGAGCAATTTTGCCGGGCTAGGTCATAGCTTAGCAGAGTGCATGCGAAAGCTCTGAGTGGGTCTGACAGACTATTTGACACCACACTGTGCCTCGGTCACGATTCCTGGCTCAGCCAGAGACTCTCTGTGGACTTCTCCTGCACTGCCGCATACACCCTTTAGTCAATAAGAAGGATCAGTGCATAGCCCTGCGAGTCTCTGCTTTTAATAAGAGCATCAAGTTAAACAGTTCCTTAGCTGGGAAAGATAACACAAGTTAGAGATGCCTTGTAAAGGCAAATTCTTGAGTTTATTTTATTTTATTTTATTTTGGCTGCTGTCTGGTTTTAGTGCCTGAGGAACTGAAATAATGGCATACGCTTCAAAACGACAAGCTGATAAGACAGTATTGACATGTTTCTAACCGTATTTACGCTTCATTCTTTACTTCTTTAGTTTGGAGCCTGGTTGACAGATGAGAAGCATTTCAGGTATGTATTGTCAAAAACCCCCTGAAGTCATGTTTCTATTTATAAGAAGCCCTGTCATACTGCAGGAATACTTCATTTCACTGAAAAATATTTTCAGTATCAGTATCAGTATCAGTCATTTGATTTAAAGCACTGTGAGAGTGCAGCTGGGGTGTTATGGAAAGAGCTTCTGCACTTCCTGACTTAGGGATTAAAACACAAAACGCGTTCACTGAACGGACCTGGAGACTCTGCAGGAACTCACATACCAAAGAACTTTTACAAGAATGCATCACTGACTTAAAGCAATAAATCATTCAAATGGGTTCCAACTTCAGCACACTTGGGAGGGGTGGGGGGGGTTAGGGGGGGTTATATGGGAATACTTTGTGAGGAAAATCTTTTCAGTATTCCTGTTCTTTTCACATCACAGTTAATTACAGCAGTAATTATAGTTCTGCAGGCGCGCCATCTTTCAATCATGTGCATGCTTTATGCTGCCACATGCAGAACTCGGACTGCACATGGGTACTGTAACTACTGCTGCGCTATTTTATTATTCTTGCAGAAAGGAGACTTACAGATTGCACAGTACACAGTTGATGCCATGGCGCTATTGAATTACTCGCCTGTTTTCTCTGAAACGCACTGTCTTTGAGTGTAGCCAGAGGCACTGCAATCATGTCATATGTTCTGGTGATGATCACTGAGCACTTCTCATGGTTATCTCTCTCTCTCTCTCTCTCTCTCTCTCTCTCAGCTGTGTTTAAACATAACACACAAATAAATGTCAGTGATTATAGATAAATAAATGATGTACAATGAAGTACAAGAAAGTTACAAACCTTTTACAGGGCGAGTGCAACATCATTCTCAATTCATAAAGAAAATGTGATTCTGTTTTTTTTTTTTTAACCAAGATGATCTCATAGACTTCTCCACTCCACATGTTGTTGGTTCCTTTGTGAGTTGCCCTTCATGCTAGAGCCTCTTGAAATGTGGTAGGCCCAAAGCACTATTTGGACAATAGTACTGGTGGAACTGTTTTTTAACCCAAAAAGCTTTAAACTTGTCTCAAACTTCATGAAATTTCACACCTAACATCACTACTACTCTCTTTAGATGCACACCAATTTCTGTGAAATTTGTTCTATGGGGTGCTGCAACTGACACACTTAAAACCTGAAATGTGCAATTTGTTCATTCACTTGAAGCTTTGTTTAACAGACAAAACGACAAAGTAAAGATTTTCAGTGTTTTCAATGATGAACTTAATTTGATATAAACAAATTTAGAAAGTGATGGCTGCAATGTACACACTAAACAAAGTTGGGACAGATAGATGGATGGAGCGACAGATGGTGGAAACCTGTTCTGTGGTCAGACAAGCACAGGTCATCTGCATATATATACTGTATATATATATATATATAAGCAGAGCTTCACAATGCTAAAAGAAGAAATGGGACCAAGAGACAAAAGATTTTGAGCAGCCAGTTTCTTGTAGA
>JAOVYV010000028.1:13273571-13289993 GCA_025674545.1 Hassar affinis
ACCCTGCTAATTGAACCTTCACACTCTGCTCTTACTGGTGCAATGTGCAATTAATGAAGATTGGCCACCAGGCTGGACCAATTTAGCTTGAAACCTCCCACAGTAAAATGACAGGTGTTTCAGTTTCATTGTCTAACCCCTGTAGTTGTGAAAGGTAAAGGCGATTAAACAGCCTGGCTTCTTGGCGTTAACATCCATCTCGGATGCCCCGATCACAAGTGGACAGCAGAGACAGATATCAGTTCACAAGACGTGAAAACATCTCCACCGACCACTTGTGATCGCACTTCAGTAAGAGCTGCCAAAAGCAAAAACACCAACCAACCCTGCTCAGAGTGGTTCACAAAAATGTACTCATTAACTTGCTGTGTGGGAAGTTTATATATGATGGCGTTTGTTTTCCTCCAGAAAAGGGTCATGTAATAAGAGCATGACTAATCAGTGAAAGATCATGGGTCTCTACATCATCGGTTTCTCCAGTGTCTGCATCCCCTCGTCTCTACACCGGGGCCAGCAGCGTTTCCAAAGGCCTCTGCTCTGAAGTAGTATGTACGCCAGGCGTAACCAACAAAAGTTACACATTTTGGAGGTTGAAAGTAGCCTCGATTCATTGATACAAATAGAAAACGGATTTCTAGTAATGAGCAGAGCTTATGTTAATAATGGTAAGAAGCACCACAGATACAAGAGATCTCAAAAGGCTGGAAGTGCACATTTAATATATAGGTTAATGCATATAAGTTATATACAACACTCACACAGTTCAAGAGTAGCACCATTGTACATGAAAACCATGAATGGGGCCCCACTGGTGACATGGTGGTATTTTAATGAACGTCAGGGATACACTGCTATTCGCATCGCAGATCACGTCTGAATGTAGTCCGTGTACCTTTTTACCCCTTTACCTGTATGTATGGGGCAGGAGTGGGGCAGGAGTGGGGCAGGAGTGGAGCAGGAGTGGAGCAGGAGTGGAGCAGGAGTGGAGCAGGGTTGGCTCAATGGTTAAGGTGTTATATATACTGAATAGAAGGTTGGGGGTTCAAGCCCCAGCACCACCAAACTGCCACTGTTGGGCCCCTGAGCAAGGCCCTTAACCCTCACTGCTCAGTTGTATAAATGAGATAAATGTAAGTCACTCTGGATAAGGGGGTCTGCCAAATGCCATAAATGTAAATGTATGTAGTAGAGCCTACTGGTGAAGTAGCAGGCCAAGACGAATGTCAATCTGCTAAGTATGAAAGAGCGTGTGTGTATGTGCTCACCCGGGGTGCAGGGTCTTTCAGTGCTCAGACGGGGGTTCTCGTCCTCTGAGAAGCTGCTGTCCTGGTTAGGCTCAAAGTCCTCGTCAGCAGCCATGCTCTCCATCAACTTGCTGACAGCACCGCCTTTTCCTCGGGCCTATACACACACACACACACACACACAACCCAATCCATAATACACCTCACACCACTGAACTCCCAGCTATTGTTAGTTTAATATCAGCAATGAAACCCATGTGCCTGTGAGGTGAGAATTGATTCTGAAAACCCATTTAGATACTGGAGTCTCAATTTTAAAAAGCCAGAACACCCAGGGGAGCGCCGGGATCTCCACAACTTGATTTATAAATGAAACAAAAGAAAATCTTCACCAGTCAAATATGGAAAACCTGCGTCTTACAGAAAAGTAAAAAATAAAGGTATCGAAATAAATAAACAAGGCATTGAAGGTGACATCCTTCTTTTCATTCTAATTAGGCTTGTTCTCTCGGTCATTTTCCTTGCAGTGGATATTCAGTGCAAGCCTTTATGCAGCAGAGCATGCCTGGCTAGCTTCATTCAAATACAAGCCATTTCCCAGCAGGCCACAGGAGGAGCCTGCAGTCTGCCAGGTAAAATGGTTCAAATCCCCCTCCCTCAGGTCCAACCCTTCTCTTGCTCTCGAAACCTACTGCATCAACAACAAGCGCATCACAAAATGGACGTTCCTTTCAAATATTTATCATCTGGCCTCTTGTCTTTGCGCTGTAAAAATAAAAGCTGGCTAATGCTGCATGAGTCATATAATTTATAAGCAAACATCAAAGCCAGGAGCATTAAACAATTTCTGAATTTAATGGTGGTGGTGGTGGTGGGAGAGGACGACTGGGAAGGCACAGGGTAGTGTTTTTCATCATTACCATCTTTTTAGAAATACAGTCAGGTGATGCTTACCTCTCTGGCTTTGGGTTTTATCTTGCTCTTGCGTCCAGAGCTGACAGACAGCGATGCGCTGCTCTCTGAGGGAGTGCTGGAGAGTGGCGGCAGACGCAGGGGGAGCTCTTTCAGCCTCTTCTTCTGCAACACACACAACACAAACGTTCAGAAAACATATGCAGCAGGATCAGCCACACACAACACACCCATGACAGGACACAGCATCTCATCCTGGTGCAGAGCATCAAATGACGAACCAGTGTTAATGGACTATTCTGCTTAGAGCACTATTAAAAGGCTGAGGGAGGATATAGAGGGAGGAACTGTGCTGGCTGGTAATTGTAGCCTGGCAAGTTTCCTTTTGTGTCCAATAACAAGACATTTACAGCAGGAGGTTTTCTTGTCCTACAAATGTAGCAGGGCTCCAATGTAGTGTGCATGCATAAACCAGCACCAGCATCAGCACCCACCTTTCCCAACGGTTTCGCCTCCTTGCTTTTAGGCATGTCCTTGGAGCCATGTAGAGGCGCTTTGGGGCCACGTGCTGGTTTGGGCACTGTTGGCTTGGAAGGAGAGTTGGGCTTAGCCTGGGCTGCATCATGGAGGAAAATGCGCTCGCTTCTGCGGCGGATCCAGCGTTCTTCATCGCTGCCTTCGGCTGAGAAGCTCAAGCTGAGCTCGGCTGAAGCTTTGGGTTTACGGCCGCGTTTTCCAGGGCTGGAGTCCTCCCGCAGCACGCTGGCCGGGGGTAGCAGAGGGAGCTCGGGCGCAGATCTCTTACCATGCAGCAGAGATGGGAACTTCCGGATCTTTATATCACTCTCAGAGTCGGTGAACTCGAACTCTGTACCTGTATGAGAAAAGGCAGAATTGCTATCAGAGCATATCGCAGTATATCCTACCATCATGGTGGCAGTGATCCTGCCAGATTCTGGACAGATTCTCCCCTAGACTATTATGAAAAGATATCTCTACTGCATGGAAATCTTTTTTCCCCCTCGACATAAAGACTGAAGTGATAATACTTGCAGACATTTTATATCACATAATGGAAAGTCTGGGTAGACGAGACTGTTCTGGAAACAAAATAAACATGACCAGATAAGAGTTGAAAAGCAAAAGCAAAGGTACTGAAATGACCCTGAAAACAGCCAGGGGTCACAGACACACACTACTGCACAGAATGGCCAAGATTACACGCAACAATTTCTATGTGGAAAAAAGGTCAGTGCAGATCTACAGTCTGAACGTTTACATCCACCGAGCCGAGAATCCGTGTACATGCACTTTACATGTAATCTGAATCAAATTTATGCATTTAGGTCGATATTACTGCGCCAACCAAAAGCATGAACGTGAACCTTTCAATGTGACACGTAGTGAGCATTAGTTCAGGAGGTTAGCTGTGTAAAAATGAACAAAACATTAAAAATGCTCTCATTAAATAGAAGGTGAAAATCTGCACTAGTGTTCTGCAACATTTTGGTTTGAAACGTTGTTATCAGACATACCTAGTGAGCATTTATTCAGAAAGTACATCAGTGCATTGATTTTTCAGAAATGGTTTGTATATTCTGTGAGGAATGACCCAGGCCATTAAAGTTTTTGGCCTCAAGAGGTTTCTATGCCTTCAATTTCTCTCATGCATCATGAGCTTCTACGAGATACGAATATGTAGCTTGGCCACTGTAGGCATCATTTAAACAGCAGCAGGATGCCAAGCTTTCTGCAGTTACACCATATAAACGTGTACGTTTAACCGAACAGCACTCCGTGTCTTTCACTACATTAATAAGAAGTGGAGAACGTTTTGAAGCTGCTAGGCTACTCTGTGTCTTTTGGTCACCAGGCAGGACACTGTTTTACTTAGGAATCTATAGAAATATTGATGATGTATATCAGTATTAAGAGATTAGGAAAAAAACGGGTTTGCACCAAGTATAAAATGCAATATGCTCACCTAGCAGACTCTGCCTCTCCTCCTTTTTCTTGGCTTTCTGCTTGGCCTCCAGCTGAACGAGTGACATGGGGCCAGAGGTGACCGGGCTAGGGATGGCTCTGGCAGCAAAGCGAGCAAGCAGACCCAATCCACTTTCCTCTAGCGAGGAAGAGCACAGGCCACTCATCTCATCCAGTTCATGGTCATAGTCCTCTTCATCATCCTCATCCTCATCCTCGTAATCATCCCTTTCAGTAAAGTATTCTGTTTGCAATGAAAGGAAAAGCATTAAATACATCTTGAATTATTTTTTTTAGTAATTACACTACAAAGTGTGCAGTAGCTTGCATGGAAAACATCATTCATTTTGCACCAAGCAATCTTTATTTAATGAAACATTTATGAAAACGGCTTCCTAAAGATTTTTTTTTTGGTAACAAATCTCTGACTAGCTGTTAAACCATTAGACAGACATGGATTCCTACGAATGCCAAACCACTACCTTTCATTTACGCTTCTGTCCATCACAGACAACATCCTGCGATTTATCACTATGGATACCGCATTTCTCATCAGCCATATTAGCCAAGACAAACGTACTTGGTCTGACAAATTTTCCTTGAAAGCAGAGAAATGCCCACTCACTACTGCATAACATCACCGGTGCATGACAAAGCGTGGCTTTGAGACGTAGCGATCTACCAGGCTCGTCATTCAAACATCTTTCGCACTAACAGGGCTGCATGACACGATTAACTTCAGCACGGACACTAGCCTTTTAACAGAAATAACAGGACGAGGGGAAACCCTCGGTTGCTCACAAAACGCCTGAACGGGCTGGAAGATAGAAATAAGGGCAGCCTACAAGCAGTGCAAAAAGCTAGATGTGGGTTACAGGCAGAAAGACTGACTAAGAAGGTCATCAATTATTCACAACCCTTTCAGCATGGACTGTTAAAGGAAGAGAAACTTCTCTTTTAGGGACTAACTGCAAGACAGCAGGTACCCACTTTAGCTGACCCCACGTCCACTCGGGAGGGATGTATTAGAAGACGGATATAGACACACAGGACGTACATAGCGCTCCAGAGCTGTTAGGATCGCTGACAGCAGGCATGAGCTTGTTAACGTATGAGGGAAAGGGAATGAGTTTTAAAGCAGACAAACAAAGACCTTTGGCTTGTTACAATTTTACCAAAGAAAAAAAAACATGGTTAGAAAGACAGCACATGCCTGACGACAGCAGTAAGAGTTGAAACATGTAACACAGTAAAGGCAAGCAGAGGATGTGCATGAGCAGAAGCAGGCTGGGGCACGTAAAGCAGGCTCTGTGAGGACAGACCTCCATGGCTCCTGGGGCTCTGTGGTTGCTCTTGCCTCATTTGTTTAGGGACAGAGAGGAGTCTCTGGGCTGTAAGGTGCCAAAGCCATGGTTATATTCCCCCCTACACCCCCCCCCCCACCCAACCCCCACATCAACACTACATAGCAGATAACGCCGAGAAAGAAAACGCAGTATTAACCTAGGCTCCATACCCTCACATACAGGCAAGTAAGAGGAATTAAAGTGTCCAGAGATGCCTGTGCATATAAAAATAGTGCCACCAAAGTGTTCTTGTTCTTACATGCTGTGCTCCAATAATCCAGTTGTGTAGCAGGCATGGTGCATTAACCCACTTTTTAAGCAATCAGTCAGTTGTAGACGGCAAAAGTAGAGCCATCAAACTAAAAAAAATAAATAAATGAATAAATATTAAAACTACACTAACACAGAGCTAAAGCAACCAGATTTCAGAGCTACTAAGAGGCATAACCATGGCTTCAGGGCATGAAGGTAAACTTCTGAGAATGTGTTAAAGGTTTATTTGCCTGACCTCATTTAAAGGAAAACAAACTCGTCCGATAATGCAACATAAGCAAGCACAAATTAGTAGAAACTATTAATTGAGAAGTCACAGCAAAAAGAGGGTGGTGTCCTACTTACAGAACATAGCCCATGGCTCAGGTGACATGGATAGTGACCTCACGTTGCACAGCTGGCTGCCCTACTCCAAGCCGAGTGCTTGGCTTCTCTCGCTCTTTTTTTTTTTTTTTGCAGCAGGACAAGCAAACGCACAGACCGAAAGACATTCAAAAGCATCATGAGGAGGAGAAGGGGGTCAGAGGTGGAGGGGTGGCCAAGCAGCTGCAGGGAGAGAGCCAGCAGTCTATAGAGGCTAGGTTATTCATTTTTAGTAAAAAAAAAAAAAAAACAAACAAAACAAAAAAAAAAAAACAGAGAGCACCCCATTTTCCAAATATCCCCATCATAAACATGCAGACACAGGGGACAACAAATAGGTTTGTCTTTGTATAAATGGATATAACTTTACAATGAGTAAAGAAAAAAAAAGGAATTAAGAACTGCCCACAAGGTTATATGGAACTGCCCATAAGGATTTGGCCAGGTGTGCCAGAACGCAAGCAAATTTCACTCAGCAGATTTGTTGATCAGTAATTTGAAGCGGAAATATTTGCCCCCCTGCATGCTCTTCTTAGTGCAAGATTTAATCGGCTTTCTTCAGACATTTTTTGCCCCGGGTTTAAGCAACGACTGTGGAAAGGGATATTTGAAGAACAGGAGACTAGGAATGAATAGCATATTGCTATCTAATATTCTAGATGTAGCGAGAGACAGACATTCAGTAAAAATTAAAAACCAACATGTTTAATAAAGCTTGGGTACCAAACTGCAATACAATTATGAGACATTTTCCACAAAGCCACACAAGTTTTAATGCACAATGCTACAGATGCCTCAAACGGCAAGACAAAGTCATTAAAGGCAACCATTTTGTAAAAAAAACAAAACAAAAAACAAAAAGGACTCCAAAAAGAGTCGACAATATTATGTACAAGCATACAAGCAAGAGATGAGGTAGCAAACGCCATCGTAACTATTGCATTTATGGCTTCTTAGAGAATTTACACCGCTAGCCACGGCATGAACAGGAAGCTCATGAGGCATGAAGGCAATTGTGTGCATAGCAAAGGCTGTTTTTAGTAACCTTGGTCAAATGAGTCCTCAGAGGAGCTGACTCCTGCCTCTTGCAGTAATAAAGCAAAGTGCTTCTGTTTTCTTTCTTTCACCCCCTGCTTCGACTTGAGACAGGAGGAGGAGGATGATGACGCAGAGGTTCTCTTGGATGACGGGCGCTTCTTCTTAGATGGAGTGCTGTACTGGCCTGGGATCTGTGCACAGGGTCCGGGTCTACCCAACATGGCGTGAGGTGGCCAGTCATCCTTCATGGAGTCCTCTTCTGAATCTGTGTCTGTGTTACAAGCATATCACAGTGCTTAGGACTCATGTGGAAGCAATGCAGTGCAAACATTACAACAAGGAAACAAACCCACAGGGCTTAAGCATCTCATAACTAAATTATGCTTGTATCTGCAAATTACACAATTAAAACACCTCTCCCGACGAATTAATATCATTATCCACAATCTACAGACATACAAGCAAAACTGTTTAAAGAAATCAAACACGCAGGGATGTCACTCACTGTTGGAGTAGCTGCTGATCTCTGACCTCACTGGAGAGTTGGAGGCTTTCCTCTGGCCTTTTCCTTTAAGGCACGAGTCTGAAGGCTTTAATTTGTTGGATGTTTTGCTTTTACCTCCTTTGGAGGATTTGTGAAAGAAACCAAGATCTTTGGACAGCTTGGATTTTGCCATCTTGTTTCTCACACTTGTGTCCGGGAGCATAGACAGCCTGCTCCCAGAGGGAGTTCTGGACTTTCCTGAAGAACCGTCCACAAACTTACATGAAGCCTTGTTCGATTTACCAAGCTTAGTCAGAGACAAGGCCTTGTCCAGCTTTGAAGCCAACTGCTCTTGCTCACTTACTTGGTTCTTTTTACTGCCGGTTTTAGACACCTGTTAGACAGCAGAATCCTTCATTAGAAATGTCTATCGTAAATACAAACAGCTCAACAATGCTACCGTGTAGGCACACACCTCGTGAGAGTAACTAGAGGATGCTTCTTGATCGTTCCAGTTCTTGCGTCTCTTCTTCGCCTTTAAAATACCAACTTCCACGTCCTCATCCTCTTCGTCCTCCCGCGTGGAGCTGCGGAAACGCTTCCTTAACACTTCCCCACACTCCGAGTCTTCTGAATACTGTGAGCTCTGGGCCAGCCTATAAAACAGCACAGCGCTCAACTCCAGGCACAACGGCTCAGTGGTGCAGCCTGGCTTTGTCTGCACTCAGACCCATGAATACTTACTTTCCACACTTGGCATCCAGCTTGCCTGAAGGCGGAGACAGAGCACACAGGCCATGCCTGCGCTTCCGGGGCCGACCAGGGCCTCTCCTGGCTAGGTTCCTGCTCCTTTCCTCTTGCTGCTGCTGCTGCTGGAGCTGTTGTTGTTGCAGCTGCTGCTTCTCTCTGTAATTACAACAAAGTCAACATGACCATATGATTGTGCTCATCCTTCACATCCCAATACTAATATTCAATGAATTATTGCTTCTGGAGTAGCAACAGAGAAGAAATAATATAACCAAGGTTAATATATGCTGTAGGTTATGCTAGCGAAGGGGTTTGACTGGGGGGGGGCGTACACTTTGTCTCTACGTCTCTGCAGCCTGATCAGCTCTCTCTGCTTGTCTTTATAACACCGCTGCAGCTCAGCCAGTCTCACACGATAGTCCACCTCCATTGCATCCATACTCTCCAGAGAAGATTTGGAGAACATCTAAGGAGTGGAAAAAAAACAATCCATGACTCTACCTGGAGCTCAACTTTACCCCACTCAACAATACACCGATAACCATTTGTAGCAATAACATTATTTTATTACGTACAACAAATATCATTGCATAATTCCTCCAGCTACAATACTGTACTTCAGCGTCCATCGAATGCTTTTAAGCAAAAAAAATCATGTCTTCAAAACACTTTAAAAGCAGACAGGTTTCTATGAAATGGCACTCTCAGATGAAGTCTCTGAGACAACAGCGAGGACAAGCCCCTAAACATGAATAAAGAAAGCCTGATGAGCCTGAAGCAAGAAAGAAGGAGAAAGGAATGCATACAGGTTCTTCTTTCTTCTGTCTCCAGCTGTATTTCTTGTTGGGGTTGAGCTCTCTGGGGAGGCGGATGCTGACTTGAGGCTGGCACTCGATGGCCTCCAGAAGGACTTGCCTCCCAGCCTCGAGGAGACTCTCTAATCCACAGTGCATTATGCCTGCACATACAAAAACAAATCAATATAAATATTCATTACTTCAAGTCTGCACAGAAAAGACAGTCTTCAGGTCCTGAACGTGGGCGTCATGTATGAAGACACCTAAATAAATTTGGAGTGTATGGAGGGGCATGACAAACTCGCAGCTGTGAAACAAGATGCATTCACAGAAGTTAACAAATGTGAAGATGTTGAGTCCGCATTAAACTCAACTCTAAAATAAGCAGACTGTAAAATAAATCATTATAAATGATTTAGCAAAATCATCAAAAAAAAAAAACAGTGTTGGTGCAACTGTGTAATTTTCTACATCGCTGAAATGGTGTATTATTATTTAGAAAGATTTAAGTCTCATTAGTCTACTAACTGTGTTTACTGTTGAGCTCTATTGATTAAATATATTGGTCCAATGTAAGATCTGGCTCTTTCCAATCAATGATGTGATGTCTTTGTAAAGCTGCATTGGCAGACAGGTCCTATAAGTCAGGCCATTTGTGTGACCTGTTGTGGTTTGCAAGACCTTTTGTTGTCAACTGTGTGGGCCACAAGTTGTC
The DNA here is from genome assembly GCA_025674545.1 of Hassar affinis. Lineage (NCBI taxonomy): Eukaryota > Metazoa > Chordata > Actinopteri > Siluriformes > Doradidae > Hassar > Hassar affinis. The sequence goes on from JAOVYV010000028.1 coordinate 13,283,477, forward strand.
AAAGGTTACAAACAACAGCTCTAGTGAGTGCTTTGCTCATTCACCAGAGCTGAAAGCGCTCCTGCTGTGCTCCACACATTGCACTTTCCAACTTCAAGGTGAACAAATCCATGTTTTTTTCCCCTCCCTCTTCCCTTCCAACAGATCAGTGCTTCCAGTGTGTGCTAAATTACTAACCATTATTTTGTGTTTCAAGCCTTACCCTGCATGGAGTCTCTCTGGTGCTTCTGCATTTCAAGCTCAGCCATTTGGCTAAGCAGGGCCATGCCCTCAGATGCAGTGGACTCCAAAATACTGATTCCCGCGCACTGCACCATCCTGGTAGGTGGCATCTCAGCCATGGTGCTAAAGCGTCCAGATTGGGGTAGCTCACTGGCTGTTACCAGTGCCAGCATGCCTGCCATGGGGTCCTCAGCTTGGATGGGTGCTGGGACTGGGGCAGGTAGGAGCACGGGAGGAGTGGCGCATGGAAGTGGTTCATCGCCATGTGTCGATTCCAAGTCTGAAGAGTCAAGGGTGGGTTCTACATGCTTGGGCGCAGAAATGAGCCTCTCTGTGTGAACTGAGGATGAGTCTGAGGGACGAATGCTGCAGTCTATGGGTTGCATGTCAGAGTAATTGGAGGAGGATGTGTAGGCCGATTCTGGCAAGTTGAGAGAGTTCTTTGAAACCTCTGCTGCAGGGCTCCTATCCAAGTCTGATCCTGATCTTTGGTACAACTCCTGAGTAGAGGAGAATAGATCTGCCTTGTCATCTTGTTCTTCTTTGTTCTCCTCAGGCAAGGGTGAGGCTGTAGCTCCAGAGCAGGCCACTGCTTCAACAGGAGTACATGAGTCCTGGCTGGAAACTGGAGCAGCAGAGTGGATAGACTGTTTGATATCATCCTGGCACACTACTTCCTTGCTGTTCTCCAGGCCTGGCTCCTCTTTGAATGGTGCAACACTTTCCTCTACTCGCTTGGGCTCTCTGGACGCCTGCAGAGCTTCTGCCACCACTGGAGAACACATGTGGCTGGGCTTTACGCTGGCCGGGCCGGCTAAGCGCTTTGAGGCCTCTGCCTGCAGCGGCACAGCTGGAGCCAGGCCTTCTGCATCAGCAGCAGTGGCTGGCTGAAGAAGGTAGGGGTAATGGCTGCCGAATGATGCCGTTATTGATTGGTAGGGGTAGCCGGGAGGAATTTCTGCCAAAACAAAACAAAATGAGAGAGCAGTCTGAGAGACTTAAACTGCTTATGCAAGGAGCAGAGGGCCTTGGTTCTCCATGACAGAGTGACAAAATGATTAATCATCCCACACGCTCTTCCAGCTTTATGAAACTTTCATGAGCCAAATGGTCCCAGTACAAGCATTCCAAAAGCCCTTATGTATACGCCCCCACCCCCAAGGTCTAATACATGCATGCAAGCTCATACATTCACACTGCAAAGATTGCATAAATATATTCATTCCGTGTACAAAGCATTTTAAAGAGGAAACATCAGGGGAAATCGACACAAAAGTGCTGCTCTCGCATGAAGCCTCCATCTGAGTGGAGTGGCAGCTGGTAATCCCATATGTAGGGGTATCTGCAGCCTACTCATTAAGACCCCTCTAGGCTGCACATACTGACATGAAGAATGGCACTCTGCCTTTGACTGCCATCCAGTGTGGATTCCCAATCCCCGCCCAAAAACCAAAAAAAACCCACATACATGAGATAAAGAGCCAAACTCAACCACCCACAGCTCTCATATTACATTTTAAAGGCAAATTCTTATCAACAGAGTATTATGTGCTAGTAAAAATAATTCCATTAAACCACCAAGGCTAACCTCAAAACCGACAAAGCGGATTAATTGCCTACTTAAGCAAGACACTGCATTAGGGCACATTAAAATTACAGGGTACATACCAGGATATATAGATGGGAAAGGAGCAGATACTTGTTTATGCAGGTCAAGCTCCTCTTTGTCAGGCACCTCCACAGACTCCTGTTTAGGATGGATGGGGGAAGGGGGAGGCGACAAGGCGGAGGCAGGGCTGAGCGGCTGTGGGGCTGGGGTAGACGGGTGCGAGTAAGACTGCTGAGGAAGTGTGCTCTCCACTTTGGGCCTATCTTCAGACTTAAGGGAAGTGACTGGAGAGGGCAGAGGTGTGACTGCTAGGGGTGTCACACTCTTCTTGTTGGAGGTGGAGGGGGTTGGGGAAGGTGGAGGAGGCTTGCGTGAGTGCAGGACAGAGGCAGGTATGCTTGAGAGGCTGGCTTTGGCACATTCTCCACCTCTCTTCTCTGCTTTGTCCTCCATGTCAGCCCGCTGTTCTTTTAGTCTCTCCTGTACAAGCAGAACACAAGTCAGGATACTCGTCCAATCACTTAAATAACAAACAAATTCCAAATAAGGATTAGCATCTCCCTGGCACTGCATGTCCCACCCCATGCAGATGGTTGGAAGGTTGAGCAAAAGAGATTTATTTCCTACCACAAACTGTGCGTTCCTCTGTAGCTCCATGACCTGGGCAGCCTGCTGCTGAATCATGTAGAGCTCCTGTTGGCGTACGAGCTGCTGGTGCGAAAGTAGCTGCAGCTGGTGGGCGTGCTGCAGAGAGCTTCCTGCTGACTGGTACACGGCTGGCCACAGCGGGGGGCCACGCTCCAACATCTCTGCCGCTGTAGGGAAAAATAAGGGACACGTTACATGCTACACTGTGCAAGAGTGTATGTATATATACATATACATAAATACATACATATAGACATAGAGAACACATATAAAGAATGAAGAACTTACTGTAGTGTGGAAGGTGTTCAGTGGGAATGACGACCAGTTGTCCAGTCTGTGGGTCCCGGGCAAACTGGTAGGCTTGAGGAATGGACCCAGGTAATGTAGGGGGGTAACCTGGAGGCAGGGGCTGGTGAAGAGAGGCCGCACCCAGTCCTGCACAATACACACCAGAGACAGTATGTTGGATTATGGAGGCGCATAACATGCAGGACACTTCAGGGATCGTGTATGCTCCTAGGCACCATTTCTATAACCACATGACCTCAGAGTTTACAGCACAGACTGCCATGCAGCTGCTGCCACTAGCTTAAGGAACACTGGCGCTGATCTCGTAAAGTCTAGACAGAAATGTGATTTGCACCAAGCTTCACTGAGGCTGTGGTGTTTGCTGTTATTTTTTTTTAAAAGTGCTGGTAGGATTTGGCCATGTTTCTGAGAATGTTTTCTCTTGGCCCAGACAAAAAGGCCCGAGCTTTCTGGCAGGCCAGCAGAGACTGAGAGATCAACCAAATCAACATGAGGAAAAATGCCAAGATCACAGTTTTACAGTGTTCAGACATGGTCAATCCACTTTAAGACAAAAAATTAAAAAATACAGGAACACGATAAGTTCTCAACCTTGAGGTTACAACCCCAATGAACACTCTGGCATCAGTTAAATCACCAAATCAAAAAAATTGATCATCATCATATAGACGCTAGATATGTCCAAAATATTTTTAATAAGCTACATATTTAGTAAACCACTATGAGACACATCATTAGATAATTTTAAGCCCTTAAAACGAAGTCACTGGTTCAAAACACAAGTAGTCTACATGTTATGCGAGAGCTAAACGAGTACCATATGGAGAACCAGGCAGCCACATAGAGGAGGGTCCGGGACGAGGAAGCCAGGCGTGGGAAGTCAGATGGCAGGTGGGGTCAGCAGGCCAGCGTCCTGCCCCTGCCAGGGGAGAACCTCCAGTCACCATCAGGTTTGGGTTCAGGCCACTCACAGACACCAACGGAGGATGCAGCTGAGGGTAATCTGCCAAGTCCTTACTCTCTCTGGAAATGAAATGTCAACTTTAAAAACATATAATAGCTGGAAGATCACTACAAATGTTTATGGTCCATATCTCAGGCAATCTCGACTGCAAAATATCCATTAAGCCCTTAACATACTCAGGGCAGTCGGTGCTGACTCAGCGCTATGCATCTTGCTATGACTAAGACGCCGCCTCAGTGTTGTGACTGTTCCTTCATTAAATGTTGAGAGCAGAATCATGCTGAGAAATCCAGGATTGTGTGTGTTTTTTTAAGAGAACGTTTCCACGGGGGGGAAGGCTGGCATTTTCTGCTACTCTAAATGATTGTGACACTTTGGGGTGAAAAAAAAATATGCTCCCAAGGTGGAGAACATGGGCATAAATCCATCTGCACTTTAAAGACTGCTATCCTAAGAGAAGGACCAGTGGTAATTATAAAAATCCTAAAAAGTGAAATTAAAGGAGCAGCTCTGAACAGATGTGTTCACAGACCTTTGTGGTAAAAATCACCCATTTTAATCATGAACTGTTTTGTATTAACTATCTCCAGTCCAATCTTTCAGAATTCAGTCAAGACAATCAGGCAGTCTGTTTGAGAAAGAAAAGATATTTGCTGCCAATGCCATGTCATGCATTAGCAAAGCCTGCAAAGTAAAACCAGTGACCCCAGTCTGAATCTATCCATCTAATCGACAAATCCAACTGTTTTCGATTTGGGCAGCAGCTTTTACAGCTGGTATTTATACACATGCATGTATGAAGTGTCACAGCATCTTATATTGTCTGTGCAATACTTCAATTGGAATCAGTCCGTTTTCTTGGATCTATAGAAATTCCTTTACAGTACAAAAGAAGTTCTAGTGACTTGAGAACACGCGACACGACTATATGGCTGAACACAGTGCACGCCAGTCGACCTGCTGATTCCGTCTGGTTTATCCAAGTGCCTTCAGATTGCAGTCTTTTATAATCTGTATAATAAAAACTGTATAAAAAAAAGCATGATCAATCAGCATTGCTGAAAATGCATAAAAGGAAGTAAGAGCACACCAGGAGTTAGATTTGAATGCGTTCACTTCCAAAAACTGCAAAATGCCAACAGATCAACCATTACTACAAATCTACACAGCCATTGAGACAATGGTATTATTATCATTGGTTATTATATTTATCATTATCAATGGTGTTGTATTTATCTCCAGACTTTCTGCTCTCGAATTTCCCTTTCACTGAGACGAAAAGCAAACCTATGCCGTTTAATGCGTTGCTCACGCCATCAAAAAAGCCCAGATGGAAATGTCTGGGGCATAATTTCAAAAGGGCAGAGCCAGAGAGTATAAATGGAAGCAAAACAAGTGCCACAGAAGACCACTACTTGGCAGAGGAAAAAAGAAAAACTGTTTTCAAACCACATCAACATCTTTACAACTACTCGTATATCCCCTTCTGCTCATCGAACCTTCGACCAAAGGCCAACTTTCCCTCGTCTTAGTGCAATACCACAAATGTCATCAGATTTGTCTGCAAAACGTGAAACCACATGTGTTTGAAGATCCTAAAAGATAATAAGGATTAAAATATAGCCAGAAGCCAACTATAAAAACTAAACGATCTAAACTACTTTATAAAGGCTCCTTAACAGCTTTATAAGCTTTAACATATTTTACCTCAATGCTTTCTCTTGCTCGTGTTCCAAACGCCCAGGCAGGAGCCGGCCATCGTGACGATGTGATCGCTCCTGTCCTTGTTCCTCTTCCTCTTGGCCTGGGCCTGTGGAGCACAAACCAGCAAGTCAGCACAATTCTGAGCGAGCCAGTGTTGAACCTGCAGCACCGGTGACACGGAATTTAACAAACACATATTTGACCATCACTTCACCCCTTTACAAAACATCCTTATTTGCCATTTTCCCCAGAGTCTTGGGATAAGTTGTAGGAGGCATCAACAAATAAAACTGCTCTGAGGCTCCATTGTGGTTTCTTACAGATCATTTTCCCACATGCAATTAATAATATAATGCTAGAAATCCCATTTTTTGCATGCACTCGATGTACCAAGAGGTTTACCTGACTTCCTTTACCTGACAGCCTTGGATACATATGACTGATCCAGATTAAATCAATGATCTCTGTGAAAAACCTTCCACTGGATTGCATCATTAAAAAGTCTTACTCTGCAAATCACATCAACCTCCATTACACCAGGTGAAATTCTAAGCAGCCTCTCACGCAATAGTAACTTCAGACTTCATGTTTTAAGCTCCCGATTGACAAGGTTCTAGATTCTCGCGAGCCCGTTGAGAACACGTCTCAATTATGCACGGTCTGATGAAGCCAAAAAGAGCGTTCAATAATATACACACCGTGTGACTGACAACAAGAAACATGGAGTGGGTTGAATTAACGGTTGCTTTTTGCTATTTTAAAATGTCTGATGTTTTTATTTACAGGCATAAATGGTGAAGATTTCTTATGTGCTCAGTAGTGCGAATCAGCAGAGTAAAATGCTGGAAACTAAAAAGTAGATCGATCCGTCTAACTGTTTTGTACTGTAAGCAATCGTGCTGTATTTCAGCCTGCTATCTTCTTTATTGGGAATGGTAGATCATAGTCATGTTTGCAGAAAATGAGCATGAGAATATCAGGACCTCCTCTAACAAACTGGATTTAGACAAGTCTGTCTCTCTCTCTCTCTCTCTCTCTCTCTCTCTCTCTATATATATATA
>JAOVYV010000028.1:13311569-13327676 GCA_025674545.1 Hassar affinis
ACAATGTAAATAGTCATGAAAATAAAGAAAACGCATTGAATGAGAAGGTGTGTCCAAACTTTTGGCCTGTACTGTGTATATATATATATATGCATATACACGCCAATGCATCATATTTTAAATATTACACACTGATCCAAGGCAGCTTATGTGATGCAGAACAGGTTTTTCCTTTGATTTCATTTTAAAATTAAAAAAGAAAAAAAAATGTTAATGCAACACTGATGTTTTCCTGGAAGAGAACCTATACATCAGGACACTCGCTAGGCATCATAAAAACGTCTTCCACCATATCCGCTAGCGCTACGGAGAAAGAGCCCGTGAATAAAACAAGGAAGGAAGGAGGGAAGACTGGGTCTGTACTTCTGTACGTTCCTTCACAACAGCGATGCAAATTAAATAGCGGTAACTAACTTGGTGTAGCTTTTCTAGGCCACGGGTGCTGTGTAACACAGAAACCTGGTCTCATCAGCTTTCCAATCACTTACCGTCAAATTACATTTTAATAAGCCTTCGTCTGCAGCCGTTTGCCAGATGTTAAATCAACCTATGGTGTTCGATTCCTTTATTTTCTTTGTGGATCATTTAGCCCTGGTTCTTGGCATCGGTTGTGTTTTTTTGGGTTAAAGGAGGCTACGCTCAAAAAGCGTTTAAAAACAGTAAAAAAAAAGACACCGTGATGAGAGCGTGCCTCATTCCTTTCTTCCTTTCAAATGACAATTAAGATTAATCAAGCATTTACAACTTTAAAAAAAAAAGAAAAACCGTTCTAGAAAGACTTTCGCATGAGCATGCTAAGCAGCCGGAGCGTTTTATTTCAATCGCACAGAGTACACAAGCCGTGAAGGATGACCGAACAAGGCATGTGCACTGGGACACTAAACACTTTATGTTTAATTCAGAGGAAAGGCAAGGCTGCAGGAGGTGCACCACCCATCCTCCCCCTTTCTCTCTGCTATCTCTCTCACTCCTCCATGCCACCCGGGACGTGGGGGGAGGGCGGAGGGAGGGAGGGATGAAGGAGACACACAAGCGCCCCGGCATTTCGCTGCTCTCCAGCTCCTCGCCTGTCACAATGAGGGACTTGTCTCATACTAGCTACAATAGCACACTTCTGGCCCATGCTGGAGGCAGAAGGCGGTGAAAATCCGTCTCCGAGGGTAAAACCAGACAGATCCCAGCACCTGCGCGGATTGTTTCAGCTTCCTTCGTGACATTCTGATAAATAAAGAGCAATAACGTACTAGTTTAGCACCTTCACCAAGCAGGTTACAGTAACGCGGGTTTACCCGAGCGCACAGCCGCGAGTGCGGAGAGAACGGGTAACTTCTACCAGTCGCGCTTTGCCTCTTTTCTTCGAGAGTTAAAAGCACGGTCATTCTCAGAATATAATAAATCAACAAACAGCTAATTGAAAGAGAAGAGGTGGACAGTGGAGTAGAGAAGAGCAGGGTTACGGTTTGTGCTGCAAGCAGAGCTTCTCCCTAAGCACTCGGCGCTTTCAGTACGACAGAACAGGCCGAGAGGAAAAAAAAAAAAAAGCTGTAGCAGAAGATCAACGCTACTGGATTCACAGGGAGTGAAGCCTTGATCTTGGCAGTTTGCTAGTCTGCCAATATGCACCGTGCCCTTGGGCGAGCTTGTCTCCAGTGTCGGTGAAGGTTACACAACAAATCATAAACATGTCACAACCGTGGCCCCGAAGTATAAAAAGAATGAACAGATAGTAGTCTACTTCTGCAAACACAGAACATAGCCGCGGATATTCTTGGGCAGGGAGGGGAGAAGGCAAAGACAAACAGAGATTTGGGAGAAGAACGCAGGGATCAATAACAGAACAGACAGCAGACAGACGAGGTGTTCGCCGTCAGCTCTATCTGCAGGCCAAACACCAGCATCCTCAAATAGAAAGCAGACCTTAAACCACCAGCAAGGGACGGGTCCGAACCATCGTCTAATCGATGAGCTGTCGTTAGGAAGATCTGTTTCTGCCAAGAAACTACATTATTCTGATTAAGGCTGCTTAATAATTATTATTATTTCTAATAGTAATATTATGCATTATGATCTCATGGGCAAATTATAGTATGCACAGCAGTGTGTTGGCGTGGGGATAATATACCGCACCACCATACAGTGAATTATGTTTCTGCATCAGCAGGTCCCACAGCGATTTATTTCTCTCACACCACAGCAATTTTTACCAAACATTGACATTATAAGATTATTAACAAACACTTCTTTACAGCTATTACAGTTTTTCCCTTACCAGCCCCCCCCCCCTCTCTCTCTCTCACTCTCAATTTTTTTTTACTATTCAGGAATCAGGTAATAACATCAAATAAACAACTGAATATGACATGCTCTTTTTTATTTTATTTTAACCCACCCACTAACCACAATTTTGATGAAAAATTAAAAATAAATAAATAAATAAAATAATAAAAATAAGGGTGGGGGTTCCAGGCAGCCGGCATGTTTTTAAGTGTTTTAAAATCAAACAACTTAAAATTACATGCTCTTTTTTAAATATTGAGAAATCAGGTAATAACATCAAATAAATAACTTAAGATGACATGCTTTTTTTTTTATTTTTTATTTTAACCCACCCACTAACCCCAATGTTGGTGATAAATAAATAAATAAATAAATACAATTTAAAATAAAAATAAATAAAATTACATTAAATTTTTTTATTAAGCATGTCTATAAGTGTTTTAAAATCAAATAAACAACTTAAGATGACATGCATTTGTTTCACATTTTAACCCACCCACTAACCCCAATTTTGACGATAAATAAATAAATATAAATAAATAAAATAAAACATTTTTAAAAAAGGGCGGGGGTTCCAGTCAGCCGGCATGTTTTTGGTATAAATTATGGCAGTGTAGTTTTAGTTTGTCCAATTCTGTCCAAGAAAATGCACATCAAGCTTTCTTTTTTTTTTTTTTATTCTCTTGAAGAACCGTTATGGCAGACCTGTCAGCCACTTTGCACTGGCACTGGAGACTCTTTCCATAAATATGAACTCTCCTAACAACCCAACATTAAGCTTTACCATATCACTAAACGTCTGCATTGCTTTGTTACCTAGTTAACATTTTTAATGTTCATCATCAGGCTTTGAGAGCATGGAGGAAGTCAACAAGTCTTCCGTTCGGGAACTCGGCAGTGCTGCGGTGTAAATCACCTGGGTTACAACTTGAGAAGCCCAGTTTCCTACAAGAAGCCAATCCAGTGTAGGTGAACTTTAACAAAGGCAAGAGCAAGACGACTTTGCGGAATGAAACGCTCGAACCCTTGCCACGGCGCGTCCCCCCGTAAGGACGGTGATGCATAACAAAAGACAGTTCCGACAACTCCGCGTCTACCCGAGTGATTCGTGTAATCGTCTCAAAAGCAGCCAGACACCAGGACCAGCGATAAGAGGATCTGTACTGCTAACAAACACACAACTCCCAAACGAACACACGACTGGGAAAAAGATTCATTTGCCTTTGCGCCTTCAAAACAGGAACCGCTTGAATATACAAAAAGCAACTTAAACCGAGAACGGCAATCCCGCCGGGCAGCGTTCGTTCAGGTGCTTTGGTACCGTATTAATTAACCGTTTGTTAGATTACATATGACAAATATTCATTATATTTAAAGCCCCTTTAACTTGTGTAGGCAATTCCCGTAGGAATTAATGGGCAGTGAGCAACACTGCCGTTAGTGTGCATAATCCATCACGGTGTCCGTTTTCACGATAATGCCTCAAGTGCACGAAAGGTTAGAGTTATTTATTTAATTAATGAACAGGTCTATCTGTGTTGGTTATTATCCAGACAACCCTAAGAAAACACATCAGGCGGACGTTAAGTGGATACAAGCCTGATCCGGGCTAATTATACGGGCTTATCCGGGGCTTCCGTAAGACTAATTAGCGGACGAGTTCTTCAGAAAACGCACTAGTCAATTTTGAAAATATGTACTTTTGCACTCCGTTTGGCACCGCAGGAGACTGGGAGGCACCGCACGAGAACTGATCAATTGCATATTCCCAAAGGAACACCACTTCAAATGTGTGTCTTGCCAAGATTTACATTCCCCTGCAATCCTTTACTTAGCCGAGCTTGCGTGGAACCCCTGTTGAACGAGTGCGGTGCAGGAATACGTACTTTTTCATGTGGCGCACTATAAATGCATTTAAAAGTCTTTTCAGGATGCCTATAATTTCCTTGGGAATCATTATCGAAGCCGGCTGAGCATCCTGAACAACTGTATGGAAGTCTTCAGGCTTAACGGTCAAAGATAATCATTATCTAGAAACGGAAAAACAAAACACTGTTACCCAGCAAAAGTGATTTTGGCAAATCATTCCCTACGTCAATTAAGACGGCCTGGCAGAACTTCAGCTTGTAAACCATGATGTTTTTTTTTTTTTGGATTTACATTACAAAAGCTGCAGCTGAGAGCTACTTTACTGATATCACTCAAACACCGCTTTCACGATGGTAGAGATATTCAACTGAAAAAAATACTTATCATCCATGTACTGACCTGAATATCGGTTAGAACACCTTTCAGACTTCTCCCGAACTCTTTGCGAGGGCAAAAGTATTTCAATTTGAATAAACAACAATCAATTGATCAATAGTCTATAATAAAGCACAATAAAAGCCAAAGAAAAGCCCAGAATGTTGCCCATGTGAATATTTTGTGCCACAATAACTCACAGTATTACATGGATGAATATTATTTATACCGGAGCTCTTGACAAGGTGCCCCTGACGCCTGATAAAACCCCGTAGCTCCTGCGTTGCCAGAAAAACACCACTACAAAAATCATTTTAAACCCTCCAGTCTTTTTAGGCTGTTCAAGGTTAAATCAAGGTCCTATCTTCTATCTCTGTACATATTGTCACATTAATTAGGCCAAACACTACCCCAGATCTCCACTGCTTTAGAAATAAACCTAAAAAATGGTCTCCATAGAACTTTATGAAAGTTATTTACTGTACATAATCCACAATCTATAAACACGCGTGGTTAAACGAATACAGCCTAGGCGATTACATATTTACAGCTACTTAAATGCTCAGGTTTGCCTGACACTTTTATCCAAAGTAACTCATCACTGTGAGCTCAAATTGAAATCAAATCTTCCAATCAGCAGCCTGAAGCCGAAACCAAAGAACCACTGCTGCTATCTAAAAAAAAAAAAAAAAGACAGAGAGAGATACATACAGATACAGATCGTATCGCAGATGCAAGACAGCAGCATGGTACTGCCCACGAAAACAATGCTGCTTGCAAGTTGGTTGGCAACGTCTGTCCCGGCTGGCACGAGCTCACCGCGTTTCCTCATCGCGCCTCTCTACTACATGTTAGTGCAATTAAAACCATTCATTTGGTGCTCAGGATTCGTGTCTGAATGCTTGTGAAAAGCATGTCTAGCTTGCAGCTATGGTTCGAGCTTAAAAAAGCGGCAGCTTTCTTTTCCACCTTTCTGTCAGAATTCTCAGAAAAGATGACCGCTTCTAGTTCTGCGTCTGAAATACAGAAAAGCAAGCTGCAAACAGGATTCGAGAAGGTTCGACTTCATATAGACGCTGATCCGTGGGGTTTGGCTCGGCATTCCCTCTCGCAAGGATACGTTACTAATCACAGATCGCTACTGCGATATTTCTGACAAACTTCATAAAAAATCAATAAATTAAAAAGTGTTCTCCGTCTTCCAGTTAAGGGATCTATCAAATCTCGTTACACTGAAATGACTTATTTAATATAATCAGTGGGTAGGTCCTGAGGAAGGACTAATAAAAAAAATGACATCAATCTGTTTTCCCTTTTGATGAGAGAAATCTGGCAGCTGAACGGATGAAATCCTCCTGCAGTTCTACGAAGAAAAAAAAATGAGTCACTGGACAAACATACGATGCATTTTTCAGCTCGCTGGCTCTGTGCAAGGAGGCCATTTTATTTCCATTTAAGTTCACTCTGGGCAAAAGAGGCATGAAGGACAAAAAGCCCTTCAATTAGAGGAATGTGTTATGACCAGTACAAATGACTCTTCCTTACGTTACATGGCTTAGTAGCACCGAGGAGAAAAAAAAAGTTAAAAGGAAATCTTTTTGGCATTTGGCTTTAAGAAACAGCTAAACAGAGCCCAGGCATGCCATGTGGTACTGGGATAACATGTCAGAGCAGATACACAGAGCAACATTTTTAACCGTACACACACCCACTGAGTCAAATCACAGCAGCTGCATGACGGCACATAAATTACCACCATACAAACACCACGTTACGCACAACTTCTAAACCCCGCCCCCAAAAAAACCCATTTATAAATCAAAGATAAACAAATTTGTGTCACACTAAATTCACTAACCTTCTAGTTTCTTATCAGGACCTTATCACTGAAAGTAATCAATAGTATTGAACACATATAGAGGCAGTCAAAGATAATGCAGTGCCAAGCACAATTTTAGTTAATGTATGACCGAGGGCTATAAATGTAGGCGGGGTTTAAGCCGAGTCACGTCTTATGATCGGGTCAGGAAAGGGCACATGGTACAAAAGCTCTTTTCAGTGATATTACATAGTGAACAAGGCACTACACACAAACGTTCATCTGACACCGAATTAGCTTAAGCTCACTGTTTTTCTTGCCGGTTTGTGCACAGCATAAACACAGCCCTAGCGCTGGAGTGCTATCTGGACATTTTAAATAAACTATTTTAATCCACATGCGCTATGAAAACTGAAACCTCACATGACTAACAGGAACAGACATCTCCATATGGCTTGAGAGTATCCATCCATCTACCCATCTATCTATCTATCTATCTATCTATTGGAGCAAAGCGATCTATTTAAGGTAGAAAAAAATATTTTAGTGCAGCTATTTTTTTGGCTTCAAAATATTCAAAATGACACCCCCATGAAAATGTGTCACCGAAAATAATACCATAATGACTGTTTCTTTTAGGATACCTTATTTCTTTTAGGTATGGTTAGGGATGTGTGTATATTACACAGCCAGGCTATAAGGACAAAACACACATCCTATATTAAAAGAACAGGAGAAGGCAGTATGTTACTAAACAGAGCGGCTCGTCTATAAACAAACCGATATCCAGGTCATAATCTGGGGTATAGAGATCAACAGCCGTATACTAAATAAACACGCACTGTGGAAAATAATATTGACAATGAACAGACGTGGTGGTGGTTTCAGCGATTCCACTGAAGGGAACCGAAGACCAAAAGAACTTTCCCTGCAGCACTTGGCAAACTCACAGATGAAGGTTACCCTATTTTTACACCAGGAGTCCAGATGCACATGACAGGGAGGATTTTTTTTATCCTGACCCACTTCACACAAGATCCACCGAAACTTAGGGCGCGCGCACACACACACACACACACACACACACACACTGCAGTCTAACAGTCTAGTTGTTTGTGAAGTCTTCTGCCAGCAGATTATCACCTGGAAAGCTTGAACTCAGAATTTTGAATGCATCGTTATAATCTCCTCGTGGTGTTTTATTATTTTTGTAACCAAAATGACTAATACGATTGTGACTGAAGTCTGTGCATTAGACAAAGCTTATGCATCATGACCTAGAACACTGATGACCTTTACGCAGAAACAAATTGCTCTCGGTTATTAAAGTCTGACCAGTCAAGGCTATGGGAGAGATATTGTGCTGAAACATTTACTGTGCTGTAACATTCCTTTCCCTCATATATTGAGCATGGTATCACTGATAAGCCCAGCATCATCACGCGCTCCAAACAACAACAGGAATGACAAATTATAATAACAGAGCTCAATTCACTGAGCAATAAAACAGCCGAGTGAGGAGAGAGTGCCAAAGCAGCGCTTACAACCTACTGATCAGGAGAAAGAGACAAATGGGAGCACATTTCACTTCCAGCCCAGCTCGCCTCATTTTCTCAACAACTTGAAAGGAAATAGCAGGAGTGCCTACATCTTATCCTGTCACCAGAAACAAAATGTGCTTGTGCCCTGGTCAGAGATGAAGCGAGTCCCTGACCGCAGTGGGCCATTTCTCCTCCATCCACACACACTCGCAAACCATCACACATGACAACTGCGTACCACAGCACATTCAACACCAACCGACAATCAATAACATGTTTATTTATTTACTTATTTATTCATACAGAAATGATCACTCGGCGGTCGATCCCAGGCTTTGCCCCATTGCGAAGCTCTCTCTCGCCTTATGCGTTTTACATCCGCGCTTAATAATCATTCCAGCTCGGAGTGATCAATCGCACAATCTGCCACTTTTTCCACTTTATTAGATTACATCCCCAGACAGCAGCTTCAGTCTCAGCCTGTTCAATTCCGCACCCCAGCTTTCTCCCAACACATTAGCATGTTTTTTCTCATGACTTCCCGAAGAAGTTTCTCTATTAGAAATACTATTCCTATACACCAGGATCTACATTTGTGTCTACACTCGCACTTAAAATGTGTATTTTTTTTAAAGCGCTCCTACTTACTGTGGTGGGATTGTATGTTGATGGTCGGAGAGAGATATTTCCCCGAGTGCACAGCGGCCGCCGGGTGGCCCGCGCCCAGATGGCCGGGAGACGGTGGGATCCTCCCGGGCGCGGCGGAAGCTCCGAGTCGGTGCGACTCCATGGCGAGTCCCGAGAGCAGCGGCGGGGGAACGTGCACGGATCTGGGGGGCCCGAAATCTCGGCCATCCATCATCCACCCAAGGGCGAACTCGATTAAAAAAAATAAAAAATAAAACTGTTCCGGTCGGCTATTCCGAAAGAGCCATAAAACAATGTCCAGGCAAATCCGCGTCCTTATCCGGCATCGTGCCGACCTACAAAAACAAACAAAAAAAGGTCGGATAAATACAAACTAGGCATTAGGACTGATTTGAGGAAAGGATGTGGAAAATATTAATACATAAAGACCGAAATATCTAACAAGGGCGTGATGACGCAGTTTGAATCAAAGTACAAGAGGATAAAAAAGTAGCGCCGTAAGTTCTCCCGCTGCCAGAAACGATCTGCGAGCTCCGAGCTCCGAGCTGGACAATTGTACACATTAGTTCATGGCGGTGAGGGAGCGGGATTTGTCCCTCACCGTCGTTTGCTCGTGTCGCTCAGGATGAGTTGCTTGTGTGTGTTTTCCCGGCCGCAGTCCGCTACACTACGCAGGGAAAATCCAGCCTTTACACTTCGGCGTTCAAGCCAGTGAGCCGAAATCATGCAAAACGGAGGCTTGCGACATAGTGGCGAATAATAACAACCGTTTCCTATTTAAATAGTGAGCTTTTAGAGAATACGGCGAGACAAAAACAATCAAACAAACAGCCATTAGGCGAGGACTAAAACAGCAAAACACACTCCGGCTCGCGGCGGCTCGGCTCTCCGGCTGGAGGACGACGCTGTAATCCGGAAAGACTCGCTTCAGTTTACCGTCATCCTGCGAGGCGGATCCTGCTGGCGCACAAATAAAGTTTAGGAGGTTTTGGGCTATCTATAGGCTAATAATTCTCCTGGTTTTTCTTTGCCTAAACAAGCAGTCATAAGGGAGCAGATGGAGCACTGAGTGCCGAGTCTCTCTGGTGAAAGGGTGTTAAATCTGTACCTTTGGTCAATGGTGCTAAACCGCTCGTGAACAACTGTGGTTTAATTCTCGTGTGTAAGCAACTCGATCACTTACACCCTATCCAGCTTAACAGTTTGTCCCCAGGGCTTAGTGTAGCCCCGAATGCTGTAAGACCTCACGATCGGGTAAGCCTGATGTACATGTAGATGCCACCAGTCTGCTCTGAGCCTCCGATCACACCACGGCCGTGCTGGAGATCTCTAACCGGCCCTGGACTCGCACCTCGGCGGCTCGGCACCTCGGCCACCGCCGCGCTCACATCCCCGACACGTTACACCCAAACTCCGCTCGGCTTGTAGCCACTTCTTGCGACTTCTGCGTAAATAGTTAAGAAGTAAACACTGTATCCCGAGCAGCGGCGGCTTGGCTTAAAACTCCACTTTGAAGTTTGGGCAACATGAAGAGTAAAAGCCCAGAGATCGTCCAGGAGAAGACTAAAGGCGGTGAAGGTGAGGAGCAGTCCGCGGATTTTAACACGCTTCTGCTCCTGTACACCAGCAGCTAATCCGACGGCCACGTTTCAAAGTTTTTAGCCTACGCGTTTCCATTTTTAAGCGACAAAACTTTTCTTCGGAGAAACATAAAGGAAGCAGAAGCGTTTTGGTGAAGTATTTCCGCGGAAGCACTGAGACCCGTGAACTCTGTTTAAACGGAACTAACCTCGCTTTTGGTGCTTTTGCGCGCCCGCTCTCCTCGACTAGCGCCTACATTACTGTTATTATTATTACTTTGTAATCCAATGCTTCTGGATTGTTTCCTAAACACAGCCGCGTTCACACTGGGTTTACTGGCGACTTGGACACCTTACTTGGAATGGCGACTCAGTTTAAAGAATCCTTTTTCTTCGCAAAATCCTGACGCGAGGTGAAATATTTCCTACACTCCATTTACAGACCATCCGTAGTTCAGCAGACAGAGGGTCGCTTATACAGGGGGAAGGCCTCGCGCTCGCGCATACACACACACACACACACACACACACACATATACACACACACACATATACACACACACACTCTCTCTCTCTCCTGCGCGCGCGCGCTCTCTCTCTCTCTCTCACACATGCATAGTCTACATACACACCACTATAGCTTTCAACTATCCTGCAATGAAACAAGCTTTGTTTAACAAGCCCCGCCCCCATGATCCCAAGCTGACACGCTCTACACCGAGCTATGCGATTGGACGCCGCCTCTGTCAATCATCGCCGTGTAAACACTTTGGCTCCTCGCCAGCTCTATAAAACCAATTATAGAGCACGGAGGTTGAACTGTTTCAAGCTCCCTTTCCTTCCTTTCTTGAATGATCAAAACAGGCAGAGAATTTGTGGAGGGCAGTTTCAAGGCCGCTCCTGATTAAAACAGACGGATCCTGACTTGATTATTGCTTCATCCACACTGATTACGAGACTGTAGACCAAATTTAATTTAATCGACTTCTTTTTTTATGCGGCTTACGACTGGATTTGTGATTTGTGCACACTCAAGTTTTAGGTGTACTTTCAGGAAAATGTTTATTTTTTTTCGAGCACTACGGTGAGTGAATACCCTGCAGGTCTGTTTAGTTAGTTAATGTTTTTTACAGAGACACTATTAACTATAATTACTGACAACTTTATTTGCAACTGTTCTGACAGATTAGTTTTTTAATGCATGTGTCTGTGTCTAGTATTTACATTTTACACTTTGATAGACAGCCAGTGTTGAATTCACAAGTTTCACTTTTGCACCAAAAATAATGAAAAAGGTAAAAGAGGAAAAACATCTGGATTGTTTGTTTGTTTGTTTGTTTTTCCAGCCTAAGCAATGTTCATGATCTCTTCGAGGACACCATTTGTAGAGAATTAGCAGTCTTAAAAAAAAAAAAAAAGAAAGAAAACAGAGAGGAATGTGTGGAATGTCCTTTCAACAACTGTGCTATATTAGATGATTAAATTGTTGATTTAAAAAAAAAAGAAATAAAAGAAAGCGGTGCGGTTTCAAACTGCCCTCTGTCGGGCCCCGGTGAGGCGGTTTCAAGTCTTCCTCCTCTCTCGAAAGGAGTGTGTGTGTGTGTGTGTGTATGTGTGTGTGGACTAAAGGCGGAAAGCAACAAGCGACGTGTCGACGGTGATGCATGATTTTTCCCAGGTTCGAGCGAGCATCCCGTGTTTCCTCCTCATTTCCCTTTTTTAAACACTTTTCCTGGAAAGATGCGCTTCGGATTGTTGTTTTTGTTTTTGTCTTCTCTCGGAGGCTCGCTGCGCGCTGGCTCGCCGTGGGAATGTCTCCACGAAACAAGCCGGCTGTTCCTGAAGCTTCCTGGCTGCTGGATAAGTTATTAATGACCGGCAACAAACACCTCCTGCTTCCACTTTTGTTCACGTAAAAATACAGCGGGGTTTATAATCCTGCATGAAGACGCACAAGGAGACCCGTCTGTCTGTCCTCTCCTGCACAGACTCCTTTGTTCTGGGCGCATTTTTCTTTTTCTATTTCTTTTTCTTCCCTTTTTTTGGACGTGTTTAATTGTTCGGTCGTGACAATCACTGCCTGCACTGGTTAAGGTGGGTGTTAAAATGCCTTTCATGCAAATAAACATGATCAGCTTTTATTCCTGTCCTTTTGTTGTCTCTTTCTGTTATGCACCACAGCATGGGTAATATAGTCTAGAGGCAGACTGGCTTGTGTGAAATGTCTATCTGCAAGCTCTAAGTATCTCACCATCTAGTTATTTTTATAACCTATATAACCTTCATTCATCACTAGTGACCATCTCCAGTTTATTCTGATAATCCTGGGCATTTTCAACACGCTTAAATCATTACAAGGTGTTATTTTATTTTATTTTTATATAGACCGATTGAATAAAAGAGCAAGCGCAGGTGTATGTAAGCATATGTGTTGCTTTCTTTTCCCATCAAGCACTAATATTAAAATAAAAACATAATGTGGTGAAACTTCTATTCCCACACACTCCTAAACCATGCTCTATACAGGCTATCATTTTTTTGCTAAACCAGATCAGCATGCACAAACCCAGAAATATTATTTTCAATTCCGAAACCACCACGATCACTCAATTTACTGATCTGATGTTTCATGATGTTTATTTCACCAGTCCCATGTGCCTTCTTCACACACAGGCCTCAGCTATTGTGACTTTTCTTTCCTCAAATACACACTGTTAAAAATAATCTTCACACCTACACCTGGTATGTGGAGAGCAACTATTGCAAACAATAGTAACAGGAATCTTTAGCCTCCATGTAGGGCATTACAAAATGTCTTTTTAAAACAGCATGGTTACAAAATGGTACTAAATAGTCTTCCAAATCATACACCACAAAGTACTATAATGTACTCTCTCAGACTCTTACTCTGTAAAATGTTTCCTTATTCTACCTTATAATGAAAGACAAAACTGTCATTTTAGGTTTATTAATATTAATCAGGGGTTGTGCGGTTGTGTGTATCCTTATAGAATATGATCTAGTGACTGTAGGGAGCAATAAAGCCACCATCACAACACAAATGAAAGCAGATAAAATATTTAAGCATGAACCGTACCCATCTTACGTGTTAATGGAGTGCTTCAGAGACCTTGGGCGTTACTGGAAGATATTCTGAGAGAAAGCAAATATGTTGCAATAGTGCCAAAGGTTCTGGTTGTTCTTAAAATATCTATGGGAAGCCATGTGAAGAAAACAACAACATTGTGTCAGGGTTGTGAAACAAGAACAGGAAGCGTGACTGATCTTAGTGTTTAAGAAAAAAAATCCCTAGTCTGTATTCTTCCAGACACATACTGTTTTAATTATTTAGTTAACGCTTTCCTGAGCTACTAAGCTAGCATGACATTGCCATTGCTTTTAGTAAAAGTCATGCTTTTTTTTTTAAACGGCAGATGCGTTAACGTTTCTCAGACAAGCCGTGATATAAACAGAGCCAATGTCACTAATCATCCAGGAAAAGACGCCTTAAAAACATGCACACACTTCATGAGGTTTGGTATTCTCAGTCCCTGTTTAACCATAAATCATGTGAAGACTTTTTTCATGTTATTAAATATTAAATATATAATATATATATATATATATATATATATATTAGTTTCATGGACTCATGCTTGCTGAGTATAGCCACATTTTCTCAATTCAGCCTGTACAAACATTTGAAGAGCATTCTTAATTCTGTACTATCATCTCTAAAAGCATCTGGATAATCCTGGAAGGGGTCATGCTTTGTCTCAGTGGCATTTCGGTAGGTTTCTATAGTTTAATTTATAATGTAGGTTGAGTATATGAACCTATATAAATAGTGGTACACTCTGTGATTTACTGTTTCAGCAGTTAACATTAAATGGAGCGTTTAATCTTTAGGAAAAACTAACTATTATTATTTAATATATGCTGGACATATGCTAATGTCAGAAGTGTCACGTTCAACCTCTCTATGTGGCTTCAGTGGCTAAAAAGATTACTTGGTATGCATTTTTTTTAAAAAGACTCATGACACAGAGGATTGTCAGCATTATATAATACGCTATTGGAAAAAAAACTTCGCCTGACTCCTGGGCCTGTAACTGTAACTGTAGCTGCCCTGAAATGTAGTCTGTGAAATGCATTGCTTTTAGGTGCTCCAAATTAACCTTTTTGGTGTCTCTGTGTGAGAGGAGGTTACTAGAGAATGTTACAATAAGAAATATATATACCTAGCTATATAGGTATATAGGTTCTAGGTATATATAGCTATACAGAGAGAAAATAATAATTTTTGCCCAGGAGGTTTTTTTTTCAAAGCTATAATCTTGACTGTCCTTTGGCAGTGTATTGAGTATCTATAGACAGTGATCAGTAATGGAATGATTTTGTACACGTTTAATGCATTATGCGAGCTTGAACAAAATACCCATAAAGATCCTTTAAATCACACTTTCAATAACCGGGATATATGACAAATGTTTGAACCTTTCTGAATAGTTCCTTTTGGCAGGATTGCACAATATGAATGTGAGGGTGTAGATGCAGGGCTTGGGAAAATGCAGGGTGGAGAACTGTTTGTGCAGGCTTAAACAAGCTTTACAAATGTCTGCTAGAGAAAATATCCCATAATCATGGAGGGGAAATGAGTTACTGCATGACATTTGGGTTTCCTGCAACAGTGCACAGTCTGTCACTGCTCACTTTGTTGAAAGCCCATGAACTCTTGTCACGAAAAACACACCGCAGAAAGTTAACAGCTGCAAACACCGAAAGCTGAGCACTTACTTTTTCAAGCCACATTTAAAAAGAATGTAATAAAACTCTTCTATCCTCCCTGACAGCCGAGTGAGCAAAGGGAGCAATGAGTCTTATAACGTGAATGTAAAAGTGCTTTCATGTACTTATAATGTGCTTATTGTTAAAAGAGGCATGTTAAGCAATACGATGTTTTTCGCCCCAGAACCAGCTGTTCTGTGTCAACCGTAAAGTCTACATTTTTAGTTCGGTGCTATATTTTGCTTTTGACACAAACCATGATGTTTGATCCCCTCATCCATATGGACTGCAGTTTTATTCTCTAAAAATATTTCTAAATGTCTTTTTGCTAGTGGCAAAATTCCTTAGCATGTCCAACGACCAATTCCTTCCAAGATCCTAGAACGAGCTGCTCATCATTTTGTATCTTCTCTGCTATTTTTATGGAAAAAGAAACATTCTCCCATACTAAGCCTTTAATACCATTAAAGGAATGATGGGACTGGAAGCGTATGCCCTGCCCCTTTCTGACATGTCAACCAGATTCTAAGCAGAACACATTCATCTGTCCAGCAACGTCACAACAATCTGGACCACCACAGGCTTTTGTTTATCAATCAGGAATAGCATGGTGTGTGTAACATGTATGTTCAGTTCTCTGTCAACAACAAGGCAACCTGCTTACCGCAGACTGGCCACATTTTAATCATCACACCCAGAGGAAATGTTTTCTCTCCTGACATCAGCGAAAGCACATTTGAATAAAGGAAGTATGCACAGGGTAGCTGTTTGTTTTTGCACTATTGTCAAATGTGCTTCATTTGAGACTTCATGTTAGAAAGAAATAAAAGGCATGTAAGCGTGTCGGTGCAGATATCAAAGGAAATGCAACAGGAACACAGTGAGATGCCTAGGACTGGGTTATATAATGAATAGCGGCCGTTATATTCATTCTCAGTTTAATCGGTTAGCTGGTAGGTAAAATGGTGTTGTTCAGGATCTCCCAAAGCGCAGGATACCGTCCTCGAGTATCTTCTTTCGTCCACACTCCAAAGACGTTCAGTTTGCTGTAATAAAGGAGTAAAGAAATCAGAAAAATTCCTCTAACTATTTTCATGATTATCAAAATAGTTAGTGATTCATTTAATAGTTGTCATCTACAGGGGTTAGACAATGAAACTGAAACACCTGTCATTTTAGACCACAATAATTTATTAGTATGGTGTTGGGC
>JAOVYV010000028.1:13442463-13454515 GCA_025674545.1 Hassar affinis
TAATGTTGTGTGCATTGCAATATTTTGAGCAAAACTGTGCTCTTACCCTGCTAATTGAACCTTCACATTCTGCTCTTCTGGTGCAATGTGCAGTTAATGAAGATTGGCCACCAGGATGGCCCAATTTATCCATGAAACCTCCCACACTAAAATGACAGGTGTTTCAGTTTCATTGTCTAACCCCTGTACATGACAAGTGCAACAAATAAAAATGTATTACAATGAACTGTAGGAAAATAATATCATAGTATCACCATCAGCAGTGATCAAATTGTGCAGTAATGGTTACTTTTGAATATCCTTTCAAGACTCAAAATTTAGACTGTACGTAACAACTGCACCAAAGATCTGTCGTGGTTGTGTAAAACAGCGCTTTCTCCAGATTCTCCGCTGCTCTTTGTCACATCTGTATAGTCCTATACATTAAAATGTTATATTCAAAAAGTGTTTACAGCTAGGCAGCTCATAAATGGGATCAACTGCTTTCAGCGACTTTTTTGACAGGAAGTAGGCATCGTATGTTTAGCGATATTAAATGCTGCCCTGTCAGTAATTTATTTTTATCATACGGGACAGCACTGGGAGATAAATCAGTTCCGTCTTGTAGCAAGAGGTTTTGTTTCATCCCGTTGTTTCACACATTGCTCCCATTCTACCGGGTGTTTAAGTTGTAAGTGCTGGAACGAAATTGTCATGTTGCGAATGACTTTCAACACAACCTACACTTTACACGATTTTGTTCAATATCGAACTTTTCAAGCCGTAACATTTCCCCTGATCCATGTATGAAAATGAACTGGTCATAGTTCAGCGACTCTAAACATGAACACGCTTCTGTATCTTCTGTAGCCACTAATCAGAAATGTAAATGTGAAGCGCTACTCTGAAACAGAAACATAAGCATAAACTTTGCATTGTCTAATTTATAGCCATGAATATTAAATAGGTAAACATTACAAGGTTTTTTTTATCACATGTAATCATGATAGTGTTTATTCCAGACCTTTCTTAGCAAGGAATTTTATGTAGCTGCATATCCCTGCTTTAAGGTCTTGAGTACTTTGGACAAACTTTTACATTTACTTTACATGCATATACCATTAAATGTTTTTTTCTTCTCTGATATTTTAAAATCAGGAGTATTTGTCAGTGAGCCACAACAGTCTTACAACGCTACATGGAGAGCTCTCAGGACTTCCGAACCTAAGGGTAAAACAGATTATAATAATATAAAATGTAGTATTTTCCTTTACAGAATGAATCACCAGGTGGCTGCACCTGGTGTATTAATTTGTCACATTATATATATGTTTTAATTCTGTGTTTAGGCAGTTGTAGCCAGGGCAAACAACCTCAAGAACTCTGGCGTTCCTGATGACATTTTTAATCTGGATGACCTCTCAGTTCTGGTATATCGACTTTTATTGTATTCACTGATATGCTTTTTTTCTGCTGCCTGGATGGTGTCATTTACCATGAATGCATGCATGCCATTTTTGTAAAACCTTGAGCTCACGGAGCTTCATACGTCCCATCGTGTTTGCAGGACCTGAGTTTCAACCAACTGACCGAAATTCCACGGGATCTGGAGAATTCTAGAAACATGTTGGTCCTTAATCTCAGCCATAACAGGTAGACGTGTATATAGAAGTTTTTGTATTGAGTCTGACCTTCTGATAATTATTTAAATTTTAGTTATTGGTGTTGCTTTATTTCCTTATTCTTGCTTTTTTTTTTCCCCAGCATTGACAACATACCAAACCAGCTGTTCATTAACCTAACTGATCTGCTCTACCTGGATCTGAGTGACAATAAGTTGGACAGCCTTCCCCCTCAGATGAGGCGTCTGATTCATCTTCAGACGCTTGTTCTCAACAATAATCCCCTTATGCACGCACAGTTAAGGTGATTGCAGTGTTGCGGTTTATATTCTGGAAGTCTCCATGTGACCGTATGCAGTGTGTGATTCAGACAGGCCTGGTGACCTCATTGTTTTCTCAGTTGCTGATAAGGTTCATGCGAATGTTGTTTTGGGTTTGTTTCACGTTTCACTAGGCAACTTCCCGCAATGGTAGCTCTTCAGACCCTCCATTTACGAAACACTCAGCGCACTCAAAGCAACATGCCAACAAGTCTTGAAGGCCTCACTCATTTAGCAGGTACTAAAACTAAATAAGTGTGAGATAAATAAATAAATAATAGTACTGTTTAGTATATCATCATTCTGTATAGTGTATCATAACTAGTGCAATATTCTGTGCAAATTTATGAAGGTGTGTCTATGTCTAAATGTTTATCCTTATATTTTTATTATGTCTTTCTCTTATATACTACTCTTTATTTAGTGTTTTTCATGGATGTATCTGTTCTGCTTTCAGTCTTATCTTATCTTAAATTCAATGTATCTAACACCGCATAAACGAAGATGAACAGGATTTTAAACAGGTGTGAGATTTTTTTTGGTCAGTTAATGATATTTTTTCACAGACGTGGATCTGTCCTGCAATGATCTGACTCGGGTGCCGGAATGCCTGTACTCCTTGGCCAGTTTAAAACGCCTTAATCTGAGTAGTAATCAGATCTCGGAGATGTCCCTGTGTATAGATCAGTGGACCCAGCTGGAAACTCTGAACCTGTCTAG
This sequence comes from Hassar affinis, assembly GCA_025674545.1. Lineage (NCBI taxonomy): Eukaryota > Metazoa > Chordata > Actinopteri > Siluriformes > Doradidae > Hassar > Hassar affinis. The sequence goes on from JAOVYV010000028.1 coordinate 13,445,105, forward strand.
GAATCAGCTCACGTCCTTGCCTGTAAGTACTTTCATGCTGTTTGTTTCTCAAACTAAATATTTTCACAGTATTACTTAAAGTTTACAACAATTCATGGGGAGGATGCGAAGTAAGGCTGAATTGTATTCGCCTGTTCTGGCAATCAGAATTTTTTATTTTTTTACATACAATAATGTCTCAAGCATTGTGGCAGCTACAGATAAAAGAAACTGTGTTCAAAAACGCTGGGCTTTTTTTTGGGTCTCTACCTGTTTTCTGCTAGGAGTGGTTGGCAACAAGCATTTTCTGAGCTTCGATTGGCATATAACTATTGGGATTGTGGGTTGGAAAATATATAAGTAATAGAGGTTTATTTTTTTAGCTAAATATTAAATTAAAGAATTGGTGTTTTTGTGAAAATGAACATTTTACAATGAGTTTTGATCCACAAATAAACTGTAGTCCAGTGTATGTATAGTATCTAATGAAAAAAAAAAAATTAAATTAAATATATCTAGCTAGCACACACAAGTGATTCGGTGCTAATGAAGTGTCCACTGATATAGCTAGCCACCTAAATAGATATTCAAATTAAACAAAACTAGCCTATTCCTCATTGAAATGTTATTGTAATTCACACTGACTGACATGAAAAACTGTTAGGTTAATAAGGTTTGTTGAAGTCTATGTTTTTTTGTTTTTTTTTTGCCACACCAGACTTCTAGAAATAAAGATTCTTCTGGTATAATGAAGTCTGCATATCGGCTAGTAGTGTGTTCTTTTGGAAATGATTATTCTAATCATAAATCCCTACTGATTCTTCAATCTGATCTTTTGCAGTCTGCGATATGCAAGTTATCCAAACTGAAAAAGCTGTATTTGAACTCAAACAAGCTTGATTTTGACGGAGTGCCATCTGGTGTTGGGAAGCTGTCCAGCCTGGTGGAGTTTATGGCAGCCAATAATAATCTGGAGCTTATTCCAGAGGGGCTCTGCAGGTAGGACTTCATTATGCTAATGGACGGGTCGTGGGATTTTTTCCCCCCTTTAAATTCCCACTCTTTTTTGTATCGTATTGTACTCATCTGTGATCATTTCTATTCAACCCGTCAATTAAGCAACACAGTGTGCTGGACGATCATAATGAATGAATAAATGGCAATTTACATCAGACATAGTAAATCTGTTATGTGTAATAAGCTTGCATGTTAATGAATTAATAATTTTATTCATCTGTTTCTGTATTTCAGGTGTGCAAAACTAAAGAAACTTGTTTTAAACAAGAACAGGCTTGTGACTTTACCAGAAGCTATCCATTACCTCAGTGATATAGAGGTAACGTTATATTTAAAAATGAAATTCATAAATTTAAAATAGAGTTTCACCCATCACTCATGTTAATATTTTAATATAGGTTTTGGATGTTCGTGAAAATCCAAACCTGGTTATGCCACCCAAACCAGTGGACAGAGGAGCTGAATGGTACAACATAGACTTCTCTTTGCAGAACCAGTTGCGTCTGGCTGGTGCATCGCCAGCTACCGTGGCTGCAGCAGGTGGAGGTAGAGAAAAACTCCGGTTCTTTTGTTCTGTTCTAGTGAGATTCACATATCCGGATACAGGAACGATGTTCACACTATTGCATCTAAATCTCCTGTTTCAGTCTCACTCTTGAATATAAACACGTAAGATGGCATGATGACCGTATTAGCAGTTGTGTCACAGTGCATTTTTGTATAATTGTTTCAAAGCAAACAGTCCAAGAGAAGCGATGGCCAGAAAGATGAGGTTAAGGCGGCGGAAGGATTCCACACAGGATGACCAAGCTAAACAGGTGCTGAAGGGCATGTCCGATGTAGCCCAGGAGAAGAACAAATCTATTCAGGTGAGTATAAATGAGTGCAGTATGCATTCATGCACTGTATCATAAACATGCTTGTATTATAATGCTTTAGGACAAAAGCACATAAATGAATTACTACATCTATTTAATCAGGAGAACGGTGATTTGAAATACTCTGACCTGAAATCCAAACGCTGGGATAAGAACCTCGAGAAGCCTCCTCTTGACTATTCTGAGTTCTTTCTGGAAGATGTGGGTCAGATTCCTGGAGTCTCTATGTGGCAGATAGAGAACTTCTTGCCTGTTCTGGTGGATGAAACTTTCCATGGAAAGTTCTATGAGGCAGACTGTTACATCATCCTGAAGGTAAAGTTCATGTACATTACTTTGTTGTTTTTGGCTTGTGTAAGTGCACAACTATGCGCCCTGTGTACAGAGGTTTACTCATCCACTTGTACCTTGTACCTATTTCTGTCCTTATTTTCAGACTTTTCTAGACGACAATGGAGCTTTGACTTGGCAGATCTATTACTGGATTGGTCAGGATGCGACCTTGGATAAGAAAGCAGGCTCTGCTATCCATGCTGTTAACCTTCGCAACTTCCTGGGGGCCGAGTGTAGGACTATCCGAGAGGAAATGGGAGACGAGAGTGAAGAATTTACGGCGGTTAGTAGAGATTTTTTTTTGTATTGTCTTGAGGAGAAAATCATCAAAACGGCTAGAGATGAGTGTCGGGTGGAAGAAAGTATCAAGGTTACAATGATTATCTATGTATCATCTGTTCCAGCTAAATATATATATATGTTTTACATTTCAGGTGTTTGACAATAAAATTTCCTACATAGAAGGAGGAACTGCCAGTGGATTCTACACAGTGGAGGAAACACAATATCCAACGAGGTATTAAACACAATTGCAGACACATTCACAGATGAGGTCATAAGGTTACATACACCTTACCCACATTCATTAAGACTGCTTTCACGACATTCCCAGTGGCTCAGAAGTTTACATACACACGGATAGTATTTGGTTGCATTGCCTTTAAATTGTTTAACTTGGGTCAAACGTTTCAGGTAGCCTTCCACAAGCTTCTCACAATAAGTTGCTGGAATTTTTTTGCCTATTTGTCCTGACAGAACTGATGTTGGGATTTCAAGCCTTCTTGCTCACACACGTTTTCAGTTCAGCCCTAAATTTCCAATGGGATTGAGGTCAGGGCTTTGTGCTGGATACTCCTTTACCTTCACTTTGCTGTCCTTAAGCCATTTTGCCACAAGAAGTGTATTTAGAATTATGCTTGGGATCATTGTTCATTTGGAAAGACCCATTTGCACCCAAGCTTTAGCTTCCTGGCTGATGTCTTGACATGTTACTGAATATCTCCGAATAATTTTCCTTTCTCATAATCCTATCTATTTTGTGAAGTGTACCAGTCCCTCCTGCACCAAAACACCCCCAAAGCATGGTGCTGCCACCCCCGTGCTTCACGCTTAGGATGGTGTTCTTTGGCATGTAAACCTTCCCCTTTTTCCTCCATACATAATGATGTTCATTAAGAGCAAACAGTTCTATTTTTGTTTCATCAGTCCAGATGATATTTCAACAGAAAGACATCTTTGCCCTCCCCCCTGTGCAGTTTCAAACTATAACCTTGCTCTTTTATGGCAGTTTTGGAGCAGTGGCTTCTTCCTTGCTGAGTGGTCTTTCAGGTCATGTTGATGTACTTTTGTACCTGTTCCCTCCAGCATCTTCACAAGGTCTTTTGCTGTTGTTCTTGGATTGATTTGTGCTGATTTTTTCGCTCCTAAGTTCGCTTATCTCTGGGAGACAGAACACATCTCCTTCCTGAACATTATGATGATCATTTGAATAGATGAGCACGATGCCTTCAAGCATTTGGAAATTGCTCCCAGGGATGTTCCAGACTTGTGGAGGTCCACAATTCTTTTTCTTGGCCAATTTCTTTTGATTTTCCCATGATGTGAAGAAAGAGGCATGTACGCATTCAAGGTAGTCCTTAAATACTGCCACAGGTATCACAGCCATCTCCAATTAACTCGGATTATATCAGTTAGCCTTTCAGAAGCTTCTAAAAGCATGATGTTTTTCTGGAATTTTCCAAGCTACAGTATTTAAAGGCAAAGTCATGGAATGTAAACTTCTGACCCAGAAGTACAACCGCTGAAACTATAGTTTGTTGACATGGAATCTGTGGAGGGGATAAATGAGTTTTAATGACTTAAACCTAAGTGTATGTAAACTTATGACTTCAACTATATCTGTTTTTATCTTTGTTTTTTTGCAGACTTTATCGTGTGTATGGGAAGAAAAACATCAGAATGGAGTCTGTGCCTCTAAAGGCAGCCTCCCTTGATCCTCGGTAAGTCCAAGATAACTTCTAATCCTCGAAGATACATACAGAGTTGAATAATCACAAACGCATTAAAACCTTACTTTCTTTTACAAGGTTTGTCTTCTTGCTGGATGCTGGCTTTGATGTATACGTGTGGAGAGGAGCCAATGCCACCCTTGGCGGCACTACAAAAGCCAGGTATGTTAAAAGACTTTTTAAACTTGTCGTCTAATTGTTTTTTTTCCCCCTTTGATTCGCTTTGAACTGTTTTACTTATTATTGGGACCTAAAGATTATTTGCAGAGAAGATAAACAAGAATGAAAGGAAGGGCAAAGCAGAGATCACTTCACTGATGCAGAATCAGGAACCTCCAGAATTTTGGGAATTACTTGGTGGACAGCCAGAAGAAATCAAGAAACATGTTCCCGATGACTTTTCTCCTGTTCGTCCTAAACTCTACAAGGTAGGCGTCTGTTGTTTTACTTCTTCTTCTTCAAGATAGGTGATGCCTGACATGAGAACGTGTGAAAACTGATATCATGTGCTCCAGGTTGGTCTGGGTTTGGGATATCTTGAACTTCCTCAAATCAACTACAAGCTTTCAGTTGAGCATAAGGAAAAGCTCAAACTTGATGTGCTTCCTGAACGCAGACTGGTATGTAAGATAGTAAATGCCTAAAGATATTTTTTTTTACGATACAGATATCAGATATCCTTTAAATGCACTAATCCTAACTGATGTCCTCTTATTGCAGCTTCAAAGCCTTCTAGACACTAAAGGTGTATACATACTGGATTGTTGGTCAGAAGTGTATATTTGGATTGGACGCAAATCTCCTCGTCTTGTAAGAGCAGCTGCACTGAAATTAGGCCAGGAGCTGTGCAGCATGCTCCATCGACCAAAACATGCTGTGGTCATACGCAACCTGGAGGGTACCGAGTGCCAGGTTAGACATCCTTTATCCGAAGCTCCTATTTAATCTGTTTGTGTTTACACAAAGCTAACATCTCTCGAGAGTCCTGTAACGTGTTTTTCACCCATGCTTCTCTGCTTTTCTTACTAGGTCTTCAAATCCAAGTTCAAGAACTGGGATGATGTCTTGAGGGTGGACTACACCAGGAATGCAGAGAGCGTTCAGCAGAAGGATGGCCTAACTGGAAAGGTGAAGAAGGACGCTGAGCAAAAGAACCAGATGAAGGCTGACCTGACTGCACTGTTCCTGCCCAGGCAGCCACCTATGCCCCTTTCTGAGGTGTGGTCACTATGTGTAATATGTAGTTCATTTCATTAGGTATGCTATAGTATAAAATTGCCACCTGTACTCGGGGTATTGCATGCACCTTAAATAAAACCTGGTTGCCTTATTAACTAGAGATCTCAGATCCTGAAGATGCTAAAGATCCTGAAGAAAAGGAAAGATAAGTGCTTTTATCAGAATGTGTTAGGTTGCCTTGTGACTGCGCACAAAGAACAGTTTGAAAATATGAGGTTGTCTGGCTTCATGTGTCTCTGAGGGCGCTCATCCTGTCTTACATTTACATTTAATGGCATTTGGCAGACACCCTTATCCAGAGTGCCTTACATTTTATCTCATTATATACAGCTGAGGGTTAAGGGCATTGCTTAGGGGCCCAACAGTGGCAGCTTGGTGCTGCTGGGATTTGAACTCATGACCTTCTGATCAGTAGTCCAGTGTCTTAACCACTGAGCTACCACTGCCCCATGATGGGGGACTGTCTTAAGACAGTGATCGTATGATAGGGTTATTGGCTACAACCCAGAAGCCGAGTAAGATACAAATTCATGATGCACATCAGTACACAACACCAAGCAGTAAAATAGCTTCAGGGAAGTTTGTTGTATTTTTTTTATCCTGCTATATCCACATCGACAATTTTGCTTTGATTTTATACACATTTTGCACAACGTCATTTAAATTGAGCATTGCTTGTAAAATATGCAGATTTATTTGTCATGAAGAATTCTGTTCTTGTTATTTTAGTTTAATACACATGATGATAAACTCCCGTATGAAATCCATTTTTATTAAAAAAAAAGTAAAACCAATGTGGTTTAAATGCGTTCTCTGTGCTCATACAGGCTGAACAAATGATGGAAGAATGGAACGAGGACCTGGACGGTATGGAGGGATTTGTATTGGAAGGTAAAAAGTTTGCCCGGCTGCCGGAGGAGGAGTTTGGTCACTTCCACACACAAGACTGCTATGTGTTTCTCTGCAGGTACGTGGTACCTGCATGGCTAGGATTGCCTCTCATTTTTTCTTTCCCATTACCTGTTGTTAAATACGTTGGCTCCAGTTATCTGGACTATATCTGAAATTGTTTGTTCTGAGGCCACAATTGTATAGTACTTGTATCTCTGCAGGCATGTGAAATGTTTTGCAGGAATATAATTATTTAAAAGGGTGAGCTGTAGTCATGGTGACAGCTTTATGAAGCAGTTTGATATTTCTTTCATTCAATTAAAAAAAGCTGACTGACCTTTTCTTGTTTGTGTGTTTTTGTTTTGCAGATACTGGGTGCCAGTCGAGTATGAGGGGGATAAAGAAAAAGAGAAGGGTGATGAAGGAGAAGGAGAGGATGAGGACAAGCAACCTGAAGAGGACTTCCAGTGTGTGGTTTACTTCTGGCAAGGTCGTGAGGCTTCAAATATGGGCTGGCTTACATTCACATTCAGCTTACAGAAGAAGTTCGAGAGCCTTTTCCCTGGCAAGCTGGAGGTACAGTTTCTGTTGTCAGTAATGTAATTTGTTAAAAAAATCCACAAAGCTATGATGATGATGATGATGATGATGATGTATATCCTTCAGGTTGTGAGGATGACCCAGCAGCAGGAGAACCTCAAGTTCTTGTCACACTTCAAGAGGAAGTTTATTATCCACAAAGGGAAGAGAAAGCTAAAGGTGGACAATGTGCAGCCCAGCCTGTACCACATCAGGACAAATGGCAGTGCACTCTGCACCAGGTTAACAATGCAATGCACTTAAAATCTTAAAATGTCAAATAATATTTTTAAATTTGTTTAATGGTAAAGGAATAACATGCTGTTTTTTTTTTTCTTTTCCATAGAACGATCCAGATTTCAACTGACTCCAGTAACCTCAACTCTGAGTTCTGTTTCATATTGAAGGTAATGTTTTATGTATTTGTACTGGAATTAAATGCAAAGGTGTCAATTCTGGTTTTATTATTGTTATTATTATTATTATTATTTGTGCATCTGAAAGCTGCACAAATAGTCAGCAAGTCAGATGAAACCTGATTAAATTTCCCCTAGCAGTAAAAGCAATTCACTGAAGGAAAAAGTGCACAATTTCCTGTTTAGTATCTTTTGTTTATGTTTATGGAGTTGGAAGTCGGTTGATTTAGATGATTTGGAAAGGTCTCGCCAACTTTATTGGGTAAACATTTACATCTGAATAAACTGGCCAATAGAAACAAGAAGGTGGAACTGTGGTGTCTTCGTCCTAAAATTCCTCAGAACTCGCTCACTATTGACGGCATCATCTTATCAGTCCACATGCTACCACAAAAGGGCTGCTGGATGCGAGTGGATGAAGTTGAAAATGCAGTGATGACAGGTTGTTCAGTAAAAGCAGAGTGAGTTTTTCCGCTCCGACTTTGGCAAACCGTGTCTCGCTTTGTGCACAGAGGCATTGTCATGCTGGAACAGGTCTGGGCCTCTTAGTTCCAGTGAAGGGAAACTGTAATGCTACAGTTCAGAGATATTCTATACTGTTGTGTTCTGCCACCTTTGTGGGAACAGTTTGGGGAAGAACCAGGCGTCAGGTGTCCACAAATATTTACCTAGTGTATTTAGTTTCCAGTGCTTAATGTTCCATGTTTTAATATTAAACCTTTATTGTAAATAGAAACTATTAATAATTTAGATTAACATTTAATGTGAGTTCTTTGGAGCTACGATGATCAAAAGAATGTTCTATTTAATAGACACGATCCTTTGTGTGGCTTTGACTGTAATGCAAGGACAGACTCGTTTCTTTCATGTTTAGAAACTGTAGTGCCAGAGCTGCTTTTTTTTTAAACCTGATTCTGACACCAACTATTGTGGATGTCTGTTGTTTCTAGGTACCCTTTGAGAGTACAGACAACCAGGGTATTGTGTATACATGGGTTGGCAGAGCAGCAGACCCAGACGAGGCTAAGCTGGCAGAAGATATAATGAACTCCATGTTTGATGACACCTACAGCAAGCAGGTACACATTATATTAGTATTGTCTTTGGTGAACAATGCTTTGAATCGATTCTACAACAATACATTTATTACTTTTTTACAGGTAATAAATGAGGGAGAAGAACCAGAAAACTTCTTCTGGGTGGGCATTGGCTCACAGAAACCCTATGACGAAGATGCGGAATACATGAAATACGCCAGACTGTTTAGGTTTGAAGTTAAAATATGTTTCATCTCAAACATTTTATGTATTGTTTGTTTTCTGATCTGTGTTATCAAAGTTAATTCATCTGTTCACTGCATTTCACTGCAGGTGCTCCAATGAGAAAGGCTACTTTTCTATATCGGAGAAATGCTCTGACTTTTGTCAGGATGATTTAGCTGATGATGACATCATGCTCCTGGACAATGGGAAAGAAGTAAGTGCTTACTTCAGCGTTTATTTGTGTAAACCTTTGGACAAAGGCCCAGTTGAAGTTGTGCTTGATGGTTTGTGTCTATGTTTTACAGGTCTACATGTGGGTTGGCACCCAGACAAGCCAGGTGGAGATCAAACTGAGTCTGAAGGCTTGTCAGGTGAGACTGCCTGTCGCATTATGGTCTACTTCTTTGTATAGCTTTAATGTGTTTGTCCTACAGGATTCATTTACCTGAATAAAATGTAAAATAAAACTAAACTTCATTAAATAATGTTGTTTAACAAAAAATGGTCATTATCGTTTCAAGGCATCATATCCATTCAAGGTGTAGTGGGTGTCAGACTCCCAGAATTCTCTATACCTATAGCAACCACAAGATGGTGTTGTAGTGTTTCTAGCTAACTTAAGGATGTGGGCTTTATTATGAAGTGAAGAAGTCGGGTCTGTTAGGGAGGAAATGCGAGTTGAATTTAATTGTACAAGTGATGCAAGTACCGTATTTTCCGGACCATAAGGTGCACCGTATTATAAGGCGCAGTCTGAATTACGGGGTCTATTTCTGTATTTGACCCACGTATAAGGTGCACCGTACTA
>JAOVYV010000028.1:13499193-13514987 GCA_025674545.1 Hassar affinis
TATATATATATATAAAATCAACCAATAAAAAAAAAACAAGGAAACAGCATGTGCATGAAACTGTATGGTAAAGATCAATGTTTAGTTTTAATCTCACACATTCAAGCTGTTGCATGAAATTCAAGATGGAGCTTCCCCGTAGCACTTGACTGGAACCTGACACTGGCTTTTAGCTCAGGTAAATGTCTAAGTCTATATTTGGATTAAATGATTTTAGGATTTTCAGCTCTGCCTTGAATTTCATGTAATAGCTGGGATGTGTGAAAAAGGGACCAGACATTAATCCTTAGAATCCTAAATGTTTCATTATATTTATATCTGGAGTATATTAATGTATTTTTTGATTTAAACATCCAATGGGAAGCGTTTCATACTTTAGTACTGTTGCCCAGTCACTGTAGTCCCAATAAGCCATTGTCAGTGAAAATGAAAGCTGCTGAAAAAAGATTACCGTAGATATATTTAGAGCTTTTAAATGAATATTTCATCATTTCTTAGTAAGCTGAATACAGGCTAGACATTAAGAATTCATTACTCCCAGTGCCATGAACTCTTAGAATATTAACCTGTCATCAATGAATGAACACAAATCAATAAAACTAAATAAGACTAAAGTAAAAATGAAATAGCAACACCTTAAGAACAAGAGCGTAAAGCAGTGATAGGCAAACTCAAACTCCAGAGACCTCTTTCTGACATTACTGAAAAATAGAACATAAGATAAAATAATGCATTAAAAACATTTTTTGAACATTTTAAGCATTGCTTTTTTGTAATAGGCGATTTTATTTTCTGGACATACAGTAGAACTGACTTGGTCACAGTGGATAACTAGATCACGGTTTGTAATGTGAAGAGTTTTTGGAATATAGCAAAATAAAACAAATGCATACAAATTAAACTTCTTTCTATACAAAGAATTAAAAAGATAAGAAACTGTAAAACAATACAAAGAAAAACAACAAGCATTTACTTCAGCAAAAGGCTGTAATGCCAAAACACACAATTCTGTGTGGTATTTTCACTCACCTTCTAAGCTGGATAATATTTCTCTTTACTTTGCATCACAGCCATATTCTTCTGCTCTTTGGAAATGTTTCTCAGACAGTTTAGTAACAGCTCACTGAGCTGCATAATTTATACAGGAATGAACCAAAGAGATAATGTTACTCTAAGTGAGTGTAGTTGATACATTTAAGGTGCCCTTTCCAACTATAACAGGGAGCCCTCGCATACTTTTAGACACATGGTACCAGACTTTTGCAAGAACATTATCTGAGACTTGCCAAGGACAAATGTGCGACTGGAAGACAAAATTCCATGAACTACAACACAGGACCAAAGGGATTCTTATGCAAAGGTCATCTTGCCTGTGGGAAATATTTTGCCAAAATCAGCACAACAGCTAAAGGATTGAATCTGTTGTATTGGACATTACACAGATGAGGACTATAACCATGCAAGGTAGAGTCCAAAATGAGTGTCATATTTGTGGATTTGAAGAAACCCTGCTTCTGATTTGGGGCTGTAATGAAGAAAACTAAACTACATTAGATAAGACAGACTTTTGTCATTCTGAGGTGATTTATTTTCTATCTTTGCCTTGGAGACGAACTTTTGTGGTGGATTTGTGCTCCAAATGTATCAGTTTTGGTAAAATGTACGTTTTCTGTCATTATCTTTGATATAGTGACATTAACTAGCATAAAATGCCTCCAAAGAAAGTTGAAAAAACAGCTCCTGCACAAGGAGCAAAAACTGAACAAAGAGGGGCTAAAGCAGGGGCACCTCCTGGAAAAGGCAAAGTAGATCCTAAGAAGGTAAAAGGAAAAGGAAAGGCTGGTACCAGTGAATCTGAAGATGGCTCAGATGCAGAGTTATTAAAGGGCCGAACACCAGCCCCAAAGCGTAAAAGAGGCCTTAAAACTACATCTAGGCTTTTTATGCGGCTATCGAAGAAAAAAAAAGCCACCCCTATGAAGGCTTTCCAAAATCCATCTAAGTTGCTTGAAGGACTCAACAAGTCTAAAGCCGAAGATCTAAAAAATACATCTAAATTCATGTCAGGTTTTCTAAGTGGTGGGAAAAATAAAATTGAAAAGAACGTAGGTCAAAAATCTCTTTTATTGCTCAATATTGGTGGAAAAACAAAAAGCACTTCAGCTGCCACTTCTGGGCTAGGTGGAAAACTGAAAGGGTTTATGGGCCAAAAGCCTACTGGACCTACAAAATTCAAGAAGAAAGGATGGATAATGGGAAAGATTTCAGGAGCTACTAATTGGTTGATTAGTAAATTCATATCATCTAAAACATCTCGTGTAAGACTAGCTCGTTCCACTCGTGTTCGTAGGTCAAACGTAGATAGATATGATTATGACAATGGAGGATATGAATATGATAATGCAGAATTTAGCTATGGGGAAGATGACTATGATCTAAGAAGCTATGGAAGAAACAGCCTACGAGGGCGATATTTGGACCAAAATGAATATGGTCATGGACGTTTCAGAAGACCACATCCCTATGATTGTCATGATGAAGAGTATTATTCTTATCCTGAAGATGAATATGGTTTCTGTGGTGAAGAGACTGATTACTATGATCCGCTATATGCAGCTGAATATGGCTATTATGTGGAAGACTACTACGACCCGTACAATGAAAGACCATATGACTATTATGATACTGGAATAGACTACTACGATCCTAGACAGCAAAGAATGGATGAATATGGTTATTTTGATAGTGCCATTGAATATTATAATGAACCTGGGTATCCAGCTGAAGAAGAATATGACTACTATGGAAATGATGTGGAATACTACAATTATGGTGTTTACCCAGAGCAATTTGATTATTATGGTGATCAGCAAACTTTTTATGGAAACCAAGACTGGCTCCCAGATGCTTACATGATGTACACAAGTTACCCAAATCCATACAGCCAAAATCCATACAGCTATAGTGGAGAACCTGCATCAATTTATCTAGATCCTCTTTCAGGGGTTACTCAGCCATACACTTACCTAATGGGGGATATAATTGAACAAACTGAGCCATCTGAACCATATGCTAATGAAAATCTTGCAATGGGAAATGCAGTGACTGTAGATCAGTTTCGGCTCCCAAGACCACAAGTCAAACTGTTTGGAAAAGAGAAACTTGACATTGTAAATCCACCATCTCCACATGTTGCTCTCACTGATTTGGAAGTGGTGCCTGATATACAGCATGAAAGTCCTCAAATATTTCCTCAACCTATGGGGTTTCCGCAACATATTTCACAGCAAATGGTAGAAATTCCACAACCAACAGCAACTGTTATGCTAAGCCAACAAACACCTACAGGGTTTCCTGCAGCAACAGGTGGCAGTCCTGTTTTAATCCAGCAAACACCAGCAGTATTTCCTTCATTACCTGTTGGGAGTCCTATTTTGGTCCAGTCACCACAACTGCCACCCTCCCCACTGCTTCAACCAAGGGCTCCTTTTCCTCCTCCTATGCCAGTATCACCCACTCCAAGTAGACACTCTTTTGGACCTGTGGGCCACATGCCACTCTCAACACCAGCATCACCTGTTTTATCTGCAAGGAGATTTGACCCAAGCTTTGTTGATCAAGCAATCCCCCCTTATATCTATCCAGATCCCATGTTTCAGAGACCTGAATTTCCATTTGAGACAATGCAACAAACACCACTGAGACGAAGAAGTCCTCATCTCTCACCACAGCTTTCTATCAGGCGGGGTAAGCTTTTACCAGGTCAAAGTAGCCCTCTGTCCCACCAAAGGTTTGATGTCCAACCACACGGAATAAGTCCAGGATATTTGCCAAGACAACAAAGAGTATTTGGTCAATCATCATGGAATACCAATACACAAAGACCGCTATCCCCTCTTCAAAACAGAAGCTTTACTCCCCCATCTTCCCCACAATTTTCAAGACGAGGACCATCTCCGACAGTCACCTTGAAAGGAAAATCTCCCATCTCTCAGAGAAGACCTTTCTCTTCTAGAGCACACTCACCTAATGTAGTAGAAGGAAGGAGTCCATTAACCTCATTGCGAGGCTCTTTAAGAAAGAAAAGCCCTCCCTCATCTCCAAGAATGAATGTACGGCAAAGTGTCTATTCAGGCCCCCCTCCAAGTCCTTTCAGGCCAATTGGAAAAAGACATGATTCATTTATATCATCAAGATCAGTTGCTTGTTCATCTCAACCATCTTTAAGAAGAATGAGTCCTCCTCTATCTCCAAAAACTGATCAGCAATCTGAACATTATCCAGGCTCACGTCCCCCTGAAAGAACAGGATCACCAAGACCTATATCCTCTCCTGTCACTGGATCTCAGCGACCTCTCTCCCCTACACCATCAAGATTTTCTGGTAGAATACAGCATGATACACAGAGTCTGTCTACCCATCCATCCACACGGAGATTTAGAGGATTTGGTCGAAATAAAGTACCAATGGGTACTGTTAAACCATCCCCTGTCAATCCAGTTTTGCAAAGAAGAAGCCACCAGGAACGTCCTCTAACACAAAATGTATCTCCATTCAGAACTTCCATTCAAAATGGAACAATGGGTTCAGGACCTATGCACCAGCGTACAACCTCATCACCTGTTATGCTATCAAGACAAGGTTCTCGACCTACAGCATTCAGAAACACACAAAGATTTTTGCCACCAGGGACTCCAAATTCCCAGAGAGGTTTTCATAGACCTGTTGGGAGAGGTCGTCCTGTAGTAAGAGTACCAATAAATCCCGTTCCACTAAGGCAGTCAGTAATGGTGCCAAGCCAAACTGTTTTATTGAATGGTGAAGCACATTTTCCTCAGCAAATTTCAATGAATGGCACAGGATCACCGGTACCGCAACCACCCCTGAGGCATTTACCAAATCAGATATCGATGAGACCGGGTTCACCTCACCTAACAGCAAGACCTGGATCCCCTCAACTTCCAGTGAGACCAGGCTCACCTTATTCTCCATTGAGACCAGGCTCACCTCATGTTCCAGTAAGACCAGCCTCACCCCATATTCCACTGAGGCCTGCCTCACCTCATCCACCAGTGGTACCTGGCACACCAGTGCTTGTGCACTCCCCACCACTTGGGAATGCTTCTTCTCCTGTAATAACAAATCCATTGCATAATCAAGTCATTAACCATACGTCCCTTGGAGCAACACCTGGTGGTCAGCCTCAAGAGATAGTATCATTTGCCCAGACAGTTGAGCAAGGTCCTTCTCTTCTCTTAACAAATGGTTTACAAAATCCAAATCTATCTACTGCTTCATATCATTCACCACTTAAAGGCTTCAATCCTGCACAGTCTCCATTAATGGCACACATCAATCAGAGTGCAATTCAGTCTCCTTATAACTCAATAAGACAGCGAGCTGCATCTCCTCATTCAGTAGTGATATCCCCAAATGTACAAGCTACTTACCAAGCTTCTCCAATGCTCAGTAGTGCACTTCAAAATCCATATCTTCGTAATGCTTCATTCAGCTCTTCTTTACAAAGAGTTGCATCCTCACATCCAGTGGTCACACAGCAAGTCTCAATACATACATCCCCAGGTCTGGCAAATGCATTGCAAAATTCTCATCTAAAATTTTCACCGTCTTTATTGTCCAATGCCCTACAGAACACTGATTTACGCAATGCTTCATACATGTCTCCACTACAGAGAAGCCCTACACCTGTCCTCCAGACGCAAGGACAATCTTTCCTTTTGTCAAGTGCATTAAAGAATCCAAACCTTCAGGGTGCTTCTTTTCGATTAACTAATGGGGCAATATTATCTAGGAACACAGAGAACCAAAAAGAGGACACAGCACCATCAGCACTGGCAAACGCTTTACAAAATCCAAATCTCCGAAAAGCAACTTACAGGTTGCCAGATGGAACAATCAAATTAAGAAATGAGGTAGAACAACAAACTTCATCTCCCTCCCTATTAACTAATGCCCTTCAGAATGCCAATGTCAAAAAATCATCATTCAGAATTCCTGAATCTATTTTGTCCCGGGGCTCTAATCAAGTAACTGAAACAAAACCGTTTTCACCGTACCTAGGAAATGCTCTACAGAATGCAAATCTACGTAAAGCTTCTTATAAATTACCAGGAGGAATCCTTTCTCAGGACCAGAAGACTGAACAGTCCACCTCACCTCTTCTATCAAATGCACTTCAGAATGCTAACCTTCGTAAAGCTTCCTACAGGCTCCCTGATGGAACAATTTTAAATAAGAGCTCAGGCCAGGATTCAAAACAAAATATTTCTTCCCACCTGTCAAGCGCTTTGCAGAACACAAATATTCGTAATGTTAGACTCCCAAGTACCTCTGGCCTATTCAGAAAAAAAGAACAACCTTCAGTGCTATCCAGTGCACTTCAGAACCAAAATCTTCGTAAAGCTTCCTACAGACTGCCTGATGGAACAATTACTGCCAGGGGTAAAACAGCCGAAAGTGCTCAACCTACATCACCTTTTCTGGGAAGTGCCCTGAAGAACATTAATTTACACAAAGCCTCCTATAGGTTGCCTACAACTTTGAGGAGATCTCCAGAGGATCCAAGGTATGCAGTGGTGACACCTCAGGTTCAGGGTCAACCTGGTGAACACTGGGCTCAAGCCCACACAATAGATGGTCATGATCCAGATGATGTTTGGTCCTCAGAAAGAGTCCTTCCACATCATACTGTGCAGAACCTCATAAAATGGTCCATGTACAGGGATGAAGAACTGGTGGATTTTGTCATCCCCGTGTATCCTGGGCAAGATGCTGATGTTTCGGAGCCTGAGTGGTCACCAGACAGGGAAGGTGAACCTCAAGGGCACTGGTATGATAAGGTACAAAGTTAAACGTTTGGACATCTATCAGTGAATTTTGTCTAGATGGAAATTTATCATTTTTAGACTTTTTTTCCATAGTCTCTTCCTATTTGGGGGCTTGTGTGATTACAGTAGATACATAGTGCACAGTAGTAGATTTGGTCTGTGCCAAGTCTGTGCCATACGTTTTTACATGACACTGTTAAGTCAGGCCCATTCAAAGAATGTGATATAATGTCATACCGTTTCTGGAGTAATATTCTTTTTGTCCTGAAGGGCCACAGCACTGGATAGTTTGGTGTTTCTCTGCAGTTTTGCATTTGCCCAGGACAAGAAACGAGCAGTGCATCACAGTTAATGCACCTTTTATTACATTTAGCTGCAGTTCTTATTTCTCTGATTTATTTGAGTATGTGTATTTGCCCTGGCATGTAGATGTACTCTATCCGAAGTCTGCCCACAATGCTGTACCGCGATCGAGCTGAAGAAGACGGGATTGAGGACCTGACACAACTTGAGTACAAACTTATTCATCTTAAACAAGAACAAGTGGTTCTCATACAGAAAACTGCGTAATGCATTCAAAATACATCTCCTTTTTCCAGAGAACTTCACGAAGCTGCTGTTTTACTCAACCTTAAAAAAAGGTTTGAACGAGAACTGATTTACGTAAGTAGATTTTCAGACCTTTCTTAAGAGTTTTCAACCACAGCTTCTGTTTAACAAAAGTGTTTGAGTTTGTGAATATATTTTCCGTCAATCTTTCGATATATTTTCTGTCTATTGTGCATGTATTTTGCATAAATGATGTACGCGTTGGGCAAAATTTTGTTTCCTATTAAGACATACATTGGAAGTATTCTGGTAGCTGTGAATCCATACAAGATGTACAATATTTATGGAACAGACATGGTGCTTCAACACAAAGGACATGCCCTTGGTGAAAATCCTCCGTAAGGAAACAGAGTCTTCTTTCGTTTCTTTCTGTTTAGCACGAAGACTAGAGGTGGCTAGAATAACATCTCAAATATTTTCTTTTCAGGCATTTATTTGCTATAGCAAATGCTGCTTACACCAAAATGATGGATGCCAAAAAGAACCAATGCATTATTATCAGGTAATGTTGACTTTCATTAAAGGGGATACTATAGAATTATAATTTATAGCAGCTATTTAAACAAACACAAAACAAGTATTTAAAGGAGTCTTTTAAACTATTTAAGGCAGTATTTTATAAAGGAAAAGCAATTTATAAAGGAATCAGAGTCAGTTATGTTCGACCCAGCTGATCATCTGGAACATTTTAAACCTCTCTCAGAAGAAGATACATGTAAGGAAAGACTCCTAGTGTCTGGGCTAGGACTGATCCTACGGATCATGTCTCTGAAATGTACCCAGTGTCGTCTCAAGGAAGCTGGCATGACACACGCATTTTAGCATTTGATTTCACATCTGTCTAACCAGACACCATGCTCATTACTTAAATGCAAAGGAAAGGAGGTGTAAATCGATTCGTTACATGCCAAGTGTCTGTGCTGGTTTACCTAACTGTGGTGTTGAATGAATAATTAGGAATTATTTTTCAGTGGGGAGAGTGGCTCTGGTAAGACCGAGGCCACCAAGTTGGTCCTGCGCTATTTGGCTGCTATACAACACAAGCGCAACATTACACAGCAGGTATGGCTAGACCTAAAACTTAACCTACTTTGCAGAAGCTTTCTTTTTTTTTTAATTGTATATTACATCTAACTAATCTGTTTTTTTTTTAAATTTCCTTTCCTTTAACATGCCCTGAGACAGATTGAGGTATTGTGCCTTGTTTGTCTGTGTGCACCCTGAACAATACCCTTCATATTATGTGTGCAGTGGTGTGCTTTAGGGAAGATTTGTTATTTGTATTTATACCACAGCACTGCTGAATTCTCATTTCTGTCGGCCAGTAGGTGTTGATTACTACTCTATAACCGCAGCTCTGACAGAACTGGTGGCTGCAAAGTCTATATTAATGAGCTTGTGTTAATAATGTGTTATTATTTCTATAGTAACAAACCCCTACATGGACATGGACTGCAGATGCTTCACATAAATGGATTTAGCAGTGTGTGTAATTGTTGATGTGGCACTTTCTGTGAGGAGAATTTTTTTATTATTATTTTTGGAGTCTTCAGTGTCAGTGCTTGGTAGAACTCAGAGGCAAAGTTTTCCAGCACCGGAAAGTCTTAGCATGGAAGGCTTTGCGTTTTTCTTGTAAAATGACACGCTGCATTTTTAAAAAATGACTTAAGTATACAGTTCTACAGAATTAAATAAAACAATAAATGAATCAAAAGTATGATTTAATAATAACATTTAATTAAAAAAAATTAAGTGTTGGCCAATTGCTGTGGTATAAGAGGAATAAATCACTTTAGGAAGTGCTGTTAATAGAAAATAATCATGAAACCATACCACTCCAAGTCACAAATGATTGTAGTATGTTATAACACACTTCAGTCTCTCTTCAGATTGCTGGATTGCTAATTGCTAAATGACTTAATTGTCACATACTGTATATGGGTTATGTATGGGTTTTTATGTTGAATAGACTAAATTCTAAAATAAACTAAATGGCCAAATGTTTGTGGCCACCTGACCATCACATCCAAATGTACACTTTCCTTAAACTGTTGCCACTTTAAACCGAAGCACACAATTATGTAGAATGTCTTTGTCTGCTGTAGCAAACCTGTTCCACAATGCCTCTGTGCACAAAGTGAGCTCCATGAATACATGATTTGAATACAAGGTTGGAGTGGAAGAACTCAAATGTCCTGCACTAAGCCATGACCTGAACCCCACTGAACATCTTTAGGATGAACTGGAACACTGACTCAACCCCAGGTCTCCTCACCCGACGTCTCTGCCTGACCTCACTAATGCTCTTGTAGTTGAGTGACCACAAATCCGCACAGCGATGCTCCAAAATCTAGTGGAAAACCTTTCCAGAACAGCAGAGACTAATATAAAAGCAAAGTGGGGAATAAATCTGGAACGGGTAAATTCAAAAAGCACATATGAGTGTGATGGTCAGGTGTCCACATACATTTGACCACTTAGTGTTACTGATGAAGAGATGTTTGACATAACCATTTAGTTTAGCTGTCTTTTTATGTTTGACATAACTTCCTATGTTTAAACCTACAGATTCTTGAAGCTGCTCCACTCCTAGAGTCATTTGGAAATGCCAAAACTGTCAGGAATGATAACTCAAGTCGATTTGGAAAATACATAGAGATATTTTTGGAGGAGTGAGTGTGAATTTTTTATCCTTAAATTTCCTCATCTTTAAACTGATACAAAGCCAGATATTATCCAACAGCTGATATAAGCAAGAGTATTGAGTATTGTCTTTTATAATAATAATACTTTTAATTTTGGTTTTTAATGAATAGATTAATTCTGTAATATGTTATTTATATTTATTTTTAACTGTACTTTTCCTCAGGGGTGTAATTAGTGGTGCCATAACCTCACAGTATCTACTTGAAAAGTCAAGGATTGTATTTCAGGTGATCTTTGCAATCATGTTATTCTAAATTTGCAGTGTGGGTTACACGCTTGGATTGAAAACTTAGCTGACATTTTATGACGTTTTACGTATTTTTTCGTTCTAGGCCAAAGATGAAAGAAACTACCACATTTTTTATGAGATGCTTGCAGGACTTCCTTCAAAGCAAAAACAGTCACTCTATCTCCAAGAGGCAGAGACCTACTATTACCTCAATCAGGTATTTTAGACTAAGATGATCAGCAGTCTGAATCTGAATGTTTATTTTATAAGAACACACATACTGAATTACATTTTGTTGGCTTTTATAAAAACATGTGCATTTACATACAAAGGTATAAATACTTGACCTTAGTGTATAGTAGTTTGCTTTTGATCATCACCATTGTCGTGGCCAAAAGTTTTAAGACTGACACAAAAACACAACCAAAATGGTTTTCAGAAAGTTTGCTGCTTCAGTGTTTTTAGATCTGTTTGTCAGAAGTTTCTGTGGCATTTCAAACATTCATCATTTTATCTTTATAATTTTGGTGTTTTTGTTTGTCCACCCAATTTTTGAGGGATGAGGATTGAGATCTGGGGAGTTTCCTGGCCATGTTTTTTTCAGTCAGCCACTTAATTATCACTTTTACTTTGTGACATGGTGCTCCAAAAAGCATTGTTCATCACCAAATTGCTCCTGGATCATTGGGAGAAGTTGCTCTTGCAGGATATTTTGATATCATTCTTTATTCATGACAGTGTTCTTAGGCAAAACTGTGCATGAGCCGACTTCCTTGGATGAGAAGCAACCCCACACATGAATGGTCTCAGGATGCTTTATTGCTGGCATGACACAGGTCTCATACTAGTGCTCATCTTTTCTTCTCTAGAAAATCATTGTTCCAGATGTCCCAAACAGCCTGAAGGGGGCTTCATCTGAGAAAATAACTTTACTCCTGTCCTCTGTACTTTATGCAGAATGTCCGTCTGTCCTTGATGTTTTGTCTTGGCTTCTTTCTGCCCTTCTTGACACCAGGCCATCCTCCAAAAGCCTTTACCTCACTATGCATGCAGATGCACTCACACCTGCCTGCTGCCATTCCCGAGTAAGCTCTGCACTGGTGGTGACCCGATCCCATAGCTGTATCCTCTTTAGGAGACACTCCTGGCACTTGCTGGATTTTCTTGGGTACTCTGAAACCCTCTTCACAGCAATTGAACCTCTCTCCTTGAAGGTCTTGATGATCTTTTAAATGGTTGATTTAGGTTTAATCTTATGAGCAGCAATGTCCTTGCCTGTGAAGCCCTTTGGATGCAAATCAATGAAGACTGCACATTGATGTTTCCTTGGAAGTAATCATGGTTAACAGAAGAAGACAATGATTTCAAACACCAACCCCCTTTTAAAGCAACCCATCTGCTCTTCTAATTCAATCAGCATGACAGAGTGATATCAGCTACCCTTTCCTTGTTTCCTTGTTAAAGAGAAGGTCACTGTAATGATGTTAGCAGGTCATTTTGTGACATGGATGAAGTTCAGTCTCAAACCTTTTGGCCACGACTGTACTACATTTTTACAATAGTTCTGTCATTTCTGCGTTTTATGTGAGGTGATTTACTATTTAAATATTGTCTTTAGTATGTATTAGTAGTATGTTTTGATTTACAATGTAATTAATTAATTAATTTCATCAGCGTCTCTCAGTTTGAAATGTAAGCCTAAATATTTGGCCTAATATTTGTCTGAATCACACAGACAGTTGTGTGCTCTTTGTTGGTCAGGGTGGGAACTGTGAGATCACTGGTAAGAGTGATGGGGAGGACTTCCGCAGGCTTCTCAGTGCCATGGAAATCCTTCATTTCAACCCTGAAGATCAAAATGGCATCTTCAGGATCCTGTCATCTATTCTCCATCTGGGAAATGTCTTTTTTGAGAGATATGAGGTAAGCAGACAGTATAGTACCTCTTTATTTATCAGATATTGATCTAGCATTACAAATGTTCCATTTTTCAGTGACAATTATACAAGTTCTCTGAGGTAATAGAAGTGTTGTATGTCTGCTGACACACAGACAGACTCACGGGAGATGGTGTCAGTGGTCAGCGCTCAGGAGATTAGAGTGGTGGCGGAACTCTTACAGATTTCTCCTGAGGCCCTGCAGAAATCAGTCACTTATAAAGTCACGGTAGGATGTGTGTGTATATGAGAAAACTCACAGGCAATAATTTGCATCATGGATTTATTTGGCAATCAAAATGTAGTACAGTTTAATGTCATGGGGTTATTTTGTATACTTTATTTTTTAGCTTTTGCCAAGTTTCACCATCCTTCCATGGAAAATCTGTCTTTCTGACTTAATACATTTTGCAGGCTTGGGGTAGCACTCGGTCATTATATACTCACTGTCCACTTTATTAGGAACATCTGTGAACCTGCACATTCATGCAGCTATCTAATCAGCCAGTCATGTGGCAACAGTGCAATGCAAAAAATCCTGCAGGTACAGGTCTGGAGCTTGGGGTAATGTTCACATCAAACATTGGCATGAAGAAAAAATATGATCTCTGTGACTTGGATATTGGGCTTGGATTTCAGTATCAGATGGGCTGGTTTGAGTATTTCAGATGAAGCTGATCTCCTGGGATCGAGTTTAGACAGCATGGTGCGAAACACAGAAAACAGTGTGAGATCAGAGAGATCAGAAGAGAATTGCTTGAGCTGAGAGGAAGTCTACAGTACAGTAACTCAAACACTATGAATACTCTTTATACAGTATACAACCATGGTGAATAGAAAATCATCTCAGAACATACACAGCATTAAACCGTAAGCTTTATAAGTTATCAGGTGCACAGCTGTTCCTATTAAAGTGACCAGTTGGTGTATATAGTAGATCTGACTAAATTAAGCAATGTACAGAGCAATTCTAGAGAAACTGGATGTTTTCTAACAACAAGGTGGTGTCAAGTTGTAGGAGGTGAGACCAGGGTGACACACTGGCACAGCGGGTATTATTGCTGGCTCACAGCTCCGGGGTACCCAGTTTGATCCTGAGCTTGGGTTACTGTCTGCATGGAGTCGTGCATGTTTTCCCTGTGTCCACTTGGGTTTCCTCCAGTTTGTCCGGTTTGCTCCAACCTCCCAAAAAGATGAATTGATTATGCTAACTTGGCCCAGGTGTGAACAAGTGTGTAAACATGTATGTGTGCATGTTACCCTGGAATACACTGGCGTCCCATTCAGCGCATGTTCTGACCATATAATGACTTATTATGGGGTCTTATTTCTAGATATCCCTTATCTGCCTTGTTCAGAGCTAGGTTTTGTCAGTGGTGTCTGGGCTTTGTCTAAATAAAAAGATTTATTTAGACCACAATCTACGAATGCATAATTTTAGGCTTAATTAGAAAAATTAAATATGACTTCAAAATGTAGAGCTCTCACGTTCTGCATGTAGCATCCTATCACCATGGATAATTTTTCCAGACAACAAAGGGTTTCCAGAATATTTAGGTTGCTCTTTAGGCTCCCTTCTCTGAACTAATAACTCTAAATGGGAAAGAACAAGCTGATCCAAGTCAGCTCTACAAATTACTATTATTATTATTCCTTAAAAAAACAAAATGTCTTTTACTATAGGAGACACTGAGGGAGAAGATCTATACTCCTCTATCAGTGGAGAGTGCAGTTGATGCCAGGTAAACCATGAAAATACTGAAAATATATTCCTAAATACTGGATCAGAAGAAAGGTTTACAATAATTAAAATGCAATTTTCTTTGTCCAAAAAAATCCAGAGACGCAGTTGCCAAGATCCTGTACTCCCTCCTTTTCAACTGGTTAACAGACAGAATCAATACGTTGGTTTATCCAATGAACGAGGCACTGTCTATCTCCATCCTTGATATCTATGGATTTGAGGTATTGTAATGACGTTAGCTTGTTGATCAGTTTTTGAAGGTTTTCTTTTCATGGTGGTAAAAAAATAAAGAAATACTGCTTCGTGAATCAAACCCTTTGTTCTTTACAGGACCTCATGTTCAACAGCTTTGAACAGCTGTGCATAAACTATGCAAATGAGTACCTGCAGTTCTTTTTCAATAGGGTCATTTTCAGGGAAGAGCAAGTAAGTATTCAGTTTGTTCTAATCCTCGGAGCACAGTGACTATACAGATTTCAAAATATATACCTCTGAATAAATGACTTTCAATATCTAAGGAGGAATATGCCAGAGAGGAAATTCCCTGGGAGGAAGTGTATTTTAATGACAATCAGACCTGCATTGACCTCATTTCAGCAAAGCCCCATGGGATACTTCGGATCTTGGATGACCAGAGTGGTTTTCCACAGGTGTGTTGGTAGTGATTGACTATATCTCTCTCTGAGTGTCTGTGCTTCAGATTGTGATTAAAACTTTTTTATCTTCAGGCTACAGATCACACCTTCCTTCAGAAATGTCACTATCATCACGGCCACAATCCATTATATTTCAAGCCAAAAATGCCTCTCCCTGAATTTGCCATTAAACACTTTGCTGGAAAGGTCACCTATCAGGTACGGTTAATAATCTCTCCACCAGCAATTTATGTTAGCAGAGAAATATTTTTAAATCTGGACTGAGTTCCCTGTATCCTTTTTTAACAGGTCCATAAATTTCTGGACAAAAATTACGATCAGGTTCGCCAGGAGGTGCTCGATCTTTTCATGCAAAGCAAAAATAAGGTAACAACGTACCCGAGGACCTTCTCTAGATTTGGTAACCTGGGGTTTAAGCTTATGTTTCTTTCATTCTAGATGGTTGCACACCTGTTCACAAACTATTCAGAAACTGTCAATCAACAGAAGAGTCATTTCAGGAAGAACAGCACAGTTACACGGAGATACCAGCCATCCACAGTTGCTGCCAAGTTCCAAGTATCTCTTATGGAGCTTGTGGAAAAGATGGAGAGGTAGACCATGTTTAAAATGTATTTCATTCCCAAGAAAAATATCTGTTCCTTTATCTAACTAAGCCTGAGATTCCTTTTGTTTGATGGCAGATGCAACCCATTCTTTGTGCGCTGCATGAAGCCAAACCATAACAAGGTAAGGTACACAAGGACATAGTATACAAAGCTTGAGTGTTCAGAAGTAGACTGGAAGTCTGTTGAGGTGTTGTGCTAAGAGGTTGTGATACCTGTAGGAGCCTGGAGTGTTTGACACGGACCTGGTCAGCGCTCAGCTTCGTTACTCCGGGATATTGGATACCATCCGTATCAGGAGACAGGGATATCCAATACGAATACCCTTTAATGTCTTCCTTTTTAGGTAAAGTCCTGGGTGACTGTGGTTAAACAGTATCACACTGTACATACAGGGGTTAGACAATGAAACTGAAACACCTGTCATTTTAGACCACAATAATTTATTAGTATGGTGTAG
>JAOVYV010000028.1:13722707-13734296 GCA_025674545.1 Hassar affinis
CTTCACACACTGCTCTTACTGGTGCAATGTGCAATTAATGAAGATTGGCCACCAGGCTGGTCCAATTTAGCCATGAACCCCCCACACTAAAATGACAGGTGTTTCAGTTTCATTGTCTAACCTCTGTATGTATGTATGTATGTGTGTGTGTGTGTGAATGTGAAGTATGGTCTCAGACTTTTGCAGCCTTGCTGTATGAAATGAAAAGACAAAGCTAAGAAGATTTTTTGTGGTACCAATAGTGTGTGAATGTAGTTAAACAAAGCACACTCCCTCCCCCTGTACTTTACTTGTCATTTCCTTACTCTTTGTTACTCACAGCAACCGGCTTGAGCCTGTTAGTTATTTATAACATCGTGCCCATGCCCTAAATAACTTAAAGTAAACCCAGGAGTCATTAGAGACCTTAACGAGGCACATTTACAGTAAATGAAGTAGAACATGTCAATGTATCTGTAAAAACCTGTAAGTCTACTGATAAATAATCTTAGACTGAACTTTTAAGGGCATGTGGTAACATTATTTTAACAAGAAGCACCCGGGAATCATCTAATTAAATGTACTTTCTCGTCTGTAGCTGGTTGATGGGCAGGCGTCCTGAGTTCACGGACCCTAAAGTTGTCGCTCAGGGAGAGGGAAGAGAAGGTAAGATCAGTTATAAACATCCTACAGAAGCGGCACCTATACTGTGAGGTAGCAGTTGATGGGACATGCTGTATTCGTCTGTTTGCAGTAACCAGGGTGCGCTCTCAAGGTTTCATAACCATCCAGTTTAACATTGTTACCAAGGATATGAAGAAGCTGGGATATGACGTCACGCCCACGGAGCAAACACCTGCCACTCGCCTGGCAGGAACCTGATAATGTTACACACTTCTTTGTTAGACCTTGTTTCCTAAAATATTCAGCAGTTTTTACTGCATCATGTTTAATGATCTACAAAACCAACAAGCCATTTTTCTATCCTGTTGTTTTTCTATATTTGTAATAAATCTCTCCAGCTGTTTTTCTTGTTGCAGAACTACCTCTGCCTTTAATATTCTCACCAGAATCTCTCTTGCCTTGCTGCGTCACGACCGAATGACCGACTCTCATCCGACGTCAGTGATACAGTTTATTTTATCATTGCAGCTACAGGTCCTTTATCGCTCGCTGCGCTTTAGATGGCGTTTAAAAATTTCATGTGACTTTCCTACATAAGCATTACACAGAAATAAGATACAGAACAATATGTTACAATAGAACAAATGATAAATTATATTATACAGTTATAATGCCAACAGGTTGAGCACATTCATAAAAAGCAGCCTGCTCCCAGTAACATGAGACAGTTTGGTAAATATACAGACTAATGTGAGAAAGTAAATGTATTTATGCGTGTTCATGAGGTTAGTCTGCCGCCATAAATGCATAATAAAAGTACAAAGTAACAGAAACGAATGAGTGAGATGCACAGTAACAGTCAGTAACAGCAAAATGAGACAGGACAAACTGAGCTAGATAGTGTCGGTGAAAGCAAGAACTGGTAAGGACAGTTTGCATAACTATTTTAAAAGAATTCTGTGGGTTTTTTTTTCATATCCAATCATGTAATTTTATCCATCAAGTTGTCTTCCCCTGATTGCCTAAGGATGGATGTTGATTTTGTGAGAATGAACACACCCAGGCTCTAACACACAGCTACGCTCGGGCAGTACTACCACAGGATCTCCAGTAGAGGTCACAAATAAAGAGGACAGTTCAAGACGAGAACATCCGAGACACAAATCAAATCAAGAACACTGATACGTGGGCCAAAAAATTTTTGTATATCAACAAAATTGAGTTATAAAAACTATAACGGCTGCTTTTTAATACAGAAAAAGCACTATGACTTTGATAACTACATTTGGGCCCGAAAAACTGCAATCTTGCACTTGTGGGGTAGTGTGTTTAAAAAAAAAAAAAAAAAAAAACTTAACCCAGTCTATAAATCATTAGATGTATAAATCCATTAGCAAGTTCAAATGAAGCATGCATGAACATGTAGTACACGTTTGACCTTGAGAAATAAAATCCACGTGAAAGCAGGCGAGTTAAATAACCTGTACGTGTATGTATATACTCGTCTGATATGAAAAAAGGGATTAGAGAGCTGAGCTTCTCATCTGTTGGGTGAATTTCGCTGTAAATTTGCTACATAGTAATGCCTTTATGGTAACCAATGATAGATGTATTTTAACACCATAACTCAAAAAAAGCAAAGCACAAACAGAAAGAGGGGGAAAAAAAAACCTACTCGAGAAATCCCCCACCAACCAAATAAACCCTACGTAATGCGTTTACGTCAGGTTTCCATACACAACATGAGCTTGCTGTAATGGAAAGCGCTGATAAATATTTTACTATTTAAATGCACGCTATATAAACCGATTGCACTGGGTCAAAGTGATTAGTTATATTGTTAATAGAATGCAAGATGTAGTTGAACCTGATGAAAACTACAAACTTTCTAATTCCCTTTGTTCTGTCGACCATAACTAAAACATCGCTACTGTTACACACAACCCAGCGAGATCACTGAAGCTAGTTTAAACATTTCAGAGTCTCTGAAAAGCTAGCTGACTGAATACTAATCATTAGTATGGATCTGCTCGTTAAATAGCTCTGTCAAGCCGTCACACCTCGAGGACAGGGTGAGGAGCTGTGTGAAGAGCGATCTCTGCAGCAGTAATGAACCGTAATGAAGTGAAACCAAGCCACAAGCTCTACAAACTCTAAGGTGTCACAAAGAGAAGTTCTATATTTATATTTATAAAAGTCGAGCCAGGGTATGATACGGTAGCCAATTCCACGCCATGCATTAAAAATCCCTTCCACTTCAGTATGAAGTTAGTCTTCCAATGCATTAGAACTGAAAACACTGGAAAGGGTCGATGTTGTGGCTAAAATTCTCCATATCCTTAGCATTTTTTTTTCATTTTGATGGAGAGTCAACAGTCAAAACAAGAACAAAAACGTAAAGTGTGCAAAATCCCTGCTTAGAACAACAAAATTATTACCATGTAAACTGATAGTGTCCTCTAAAATGTGTCTACTTATAATGTACTGTAAAATACACATAGTGTATATGCACTGGGTAGAACATTTGCGTTGTTTTGATTAAAACGGGTTAGCTTTTTTTTTTTTTTTTGCAATTATACAGCTTCGAAAATACTAAAAGTTAGAAAATAAAAGAAGATAAAGCAGAGTTTTAAGCCTCCATTAAGAAAATGGGCAACCAAAGCAAATTTAAAAATCAGAACGCCTTCGAACACAAGGTGTTCTTTCAGAAAGCAACCAGAGGGACTAAGAGTGGTGAGAAAGTCACACCTAGAGACACAGTAATCAATCGCTGGCAGTCCATTCGAGTAAATTTAGAAAAATAAAATACCAATTACTCTATGGTACCTACCGCCAAAGACGGCATCTTCTGCCAATGTAAAAACTGTAAACACCACTGCTACTCCAGAAAGTCTCAAAATAGCACATTGGTTTGGGCAACACAACAGTATGCTGTTCATACTATAGGAAAGGAGCCGGGAGAGGGAGACAGGCAATGAGAGCCTGTATTGTTCCTCACAACAGGAAGGGATTAGTGGGGCCAGTAGCCTGGGCTGCAGTGCCTGTAGGTGGCAGAACTCCGCTCATAAGTGGCTGTGGCACCGACATGGAGGCCGGCACACTCGCGCTTGGCACCACGTGGGACATAGGAGCAGTAGGGTGCGCACCAAGCCCAGGCCTCATGCCTGCACCGCTGACATGGGACAGGGAGGACAAGGGCATGGGTTCATTGCTTCTGTGGGACAGACTGCCAAATCCATCACCTGGGAGGGCCATCATGGGGCTTACTCTCATTTGATTGAGAGTGGGTGGCTGAGGTTGGTTTACCTGGAACGGGTTGACCTGAGCTGGAGGGGGGGCAGGGGTGGCTCCTAGGAGAAGGTATCAGAGAGAGAAATATAGTGAGCATCAAGAGTCCTCTTAAGAAATGTATCACATTCAAGGTCTTCAGTAGAATAAATAGTGCCTAAGCTATAAATCCTAACCACACTTCACTCATGTATGCAGCAGGTATATATCAAACATACCTCCAGCAAGAAAGGGATTAGAAACAGGAGCTGGTTGAACAGGCTTGGTCACCAGAGAGTCCAGGTTTACCAGGGCTGCGTTAGGACCCAGGAAAGACTCTGGGGTTTTTCTGGTTGTGGCACTTGGCTGCAGGTCAAACAAGTCAGGGCTGGCAGACTTGCTGGACTGTAAGGGCATTACTGAGCTTCCTTTACCACCACCTATAAAAGCACCGCATTCACTTCAATAAGCTAAAGGTCATTCAAATGCATAACATCATCTGAAAATTCCAGGGTGGTGTGAAGTGTAGCTGATTACACGCTTCAAAAGAAAGAATAAAACGAGGAGAGGTATTACCTGACATCAGTGAAGAGCGCAGACTGTCAAAATCCTCTAGGTCATCTTTAGAGGAACCATTTGATGTGGAGAAGGGATCAAAGGACCCTATTTGGTAAAATCAGAAATTATAGGCATTGAATCAGGAACAAGAAGTCACCACGTTCAATCATACTGTTCAACTCATGATTATTTGGGATAAAAGGCAAAAAAGTTCTTCACCACTAAACTGAGAAAGAAAGTAGACCTGGACAATTGAAAAAAAAAATCATTAAGCCAGAGAACAAAAATAAAGTGGGTCTGTGTGTGTACCTGGGCCAGGGGCTTTGGGACGAGTGGCAGGCCCTGAGCCCCATGGATCAGCCACTGCAGGAGTAGGGCTTGACCCCCAGGGGTCACTGTTCTTTATAGGAGAGACTGATGCTGCAGAAGCTGGCAGACCCCAGGGATCCACAGGAGCTGCTGGCTTAGTGGCACTACCTGCACACACACCCACAGATACATGCTCAAATACACAATTCAAGCCCTTCATCTTCTTACAGGACTGGACAAAGGACCAGAACGCTGCCCTGATGGTACAGAGACATTGCAAAACAACTAAACGCCTACTCTAACAGCATCCAGTGGCTGCACTGGGGCGTGTTGCTAAGATGCAAGCAAGTTTATCAGCCCAGAGTTAAAATAAATGCTGAGTTGTGGAACGTTCTGTGCCTTAGCCTAAAAGCAGTTTAAACAGACTGGCTGTACTAAAGCTTTTAGATACACTGTGTTTCAGGAAATGTAATGGCAGCTAATGATCCATGAAATGTTGGGATATATGCCCACAGATTTAACCAGTTTTATCTCGCACAATATTATTCAATACTTAAACATGATACAAATGTTTGGTGGTATAATTCAGTATAACCACTAATATAATATAATATAATATAATAAAATATAATATAAATATTCACTATGACGCCTTTTCCTTCATTATTTATGGATGCAAATGTTTCCGCCATGACGCAGCTGTTTGTTCGCTTCATAACATTCAGAGATTTACTCAGTAAGCTCTGTATAAAGGCAGCTGAGATGGAAGGCAGAGGAAACGGATCTGTTGATGGGCACACTGGGTGCTCCACCTGCAAATCTGCATACTGAGCCCCTTTGTTTAGAGCACACAGGAATGCACTACTACTAGCCTGGCAGCATTTCTCAGACGCCACACCAGTTACAGCCACTGAGTGAGAAAGCATATAATACAGAGACAGATTAAGGCATAGTGAGATATAAGGAGAGAAACTAATACTGGAGGACTGAGTGAGAATGGAGTGAGACCATCTGGACAACAGGATTTAAAAAATAAATAAACTTGCGTGTGTGTTCACTATAGTTTTACCATAGCTTTGCCAGGGGTCTGAGGAGGGGGCGGGGGCTGCTGCTGCTGCTGCTGCTGCTGTTCCTGCTCCCCATGGGTCAACAGGACCTCCAGGGACTGCATCCATCAGATCCAACAAAGACGACTGAGGCTGACACACACATACACACCGTTAGACTGTATATCTGTGTTCTGCTATTAAAAGGAGCATAAGCATTCACTACACTACTAGGCTTCTGTACAGATACTCACAGGACATTGAGCAAGTCCGCAAAAAAACAAAAGAACAGGAGGAGAGAAAAGCATTAATTGAAATAATGAGTGTATAGTTACGCTATAAACCTATTGTCCTAAAGAGTATTAGAGATAATTCGATATCAGGACATAATGGTTGGAAATGCATTAGCTGCCTACAAGAGTGACTGCCTGATGACTCATCAACCTCTCAGTGAAAACTCCAGAAACACTGCACCAACCTCTTTCTTCTTTTTGGGCATTTTCACCGAGTCTTTGCGGCTCTCCTCCAGAGCCATCTGGAGCCGCAAGTCATCCCCGCGGCGCATTCTCTCCTCCTAAACGCGTACACAAGGACATCATGTTATATACAGTCTAGGGTGCTGTAGAAAGCCATTCTTAATTTTATAGGCATGGAAACATGAAGTAACTTCTGAATAATACATGAATCATTTTCATTTGTATAGCACTTGAGGCTGACCATCAAACGACAGGGCACGCCCAACCCATCACCGCTACCCTCCCCCATCTAAACTACAGCATGAGGAAGCAGTCAGAAAGCCAGAGGGGTTAACAGAACATATTTTAGTTTTTTTTCTTATTTTGGCAGCTTTAAATGAGAATTTGGTTAGGAAAAAAATTGGAAGTAAAATTCGTGACCCGTACAGCTGCCAATTCTATTCCTAGATAAACATGGGGAATGTGCACTACATCAGAGGAGCCAGTTTACCCACGTGACGGCTTGAAGCACAGCACGTAGTATGAGGAAGTCTTAAAAGGAAGAAGAATCTCAAACACAAGGGCATTCATAATTCATCCATTTTATCATTTTAGATGAGTAGCACTGAAAGGAGATGGGCATGATGTGCAAATGCATGTTTTACAGAGGAAATAGTGGAGTCTGTGTACTGCCAGGCACAGGCCAAGGTTCGGAGAAAAATGCCGTCCCGACAGCAGGAACCTCCTACAGCACACATCCTGCTCGGCGCAGCCCCTCCTCAGCTTGAACCACCAGCGGGGCCTGTCTCGTATTTTCATGTGGAAATTCATCCCAGATGTCCAGGCGCAGACACACTTCCTGTACAATGCTTAGAGTGCTAACCATGGACAAACCTCACAGTGCTTCCAGGGTTAGAGGAAACATTACACTTCCCATTCAATCTATTGGACCCACTTTATCACTTTCATAACTGGGATGTGGAACAGTGATTACGCTTGCGGTTTGTGCTGCTTCCACTCTAATTTGTACTCTATCTGAACAATATCCCTGTGCTGGCTCGGTTCCACCGGTGGAAGAAAAGTCAGCTCGGTATGTCTGTATAATCTGTAATCAGGAGAAAGTGAAAGCTTGCATATGGTGGAGGTCAAATTGCTCTTTTTCTTTCAAACACTACCTCAAGCATGTAAGGCAGGTTTACAAAACGAAATTTATACTGCAGCAAAACACTTGCTCTTTGGTGCCAAAACTACAAGTACCACAAGTTCTGCCTGCCCTGTAAACTGCCCCAGGCACTACAGAATAAGCACTAAACTTTTTTTTGTCTTCTTATTGTCAAAAGAAAGAAAAAAAGAAAGGCTGAATCCATCATCCACTAATAATTTATGCTCATTAATAATTGCAATCCATCACAAATCGCTGTGCTATAAGAGGGACAATACGTGCTGTTAATACAAAAATAATCCACTTTTGCATATTGGTTAATTTTGGATAGCAGCACGGCCCTTTACACGTCACCAGAAGAGCATCTACACCTTCCTGAATTTACATGTCAAACCGGTAATGAAATGCGTTACTAAACTTCAGGGCAAAGTATACTGTGAGCTTTGGAGTCATATGGCATGACGACATGTTTTAACCAGTTCCTGTTCTGCACCCACATTTGCTTAAATTTCATTTCTCAGTATCAAATCTGATTCAAGACCGGTTACCTGTCCCTCAACCGCAATTCGTTCGTTTGAAAAAAGAGCAGGAGTGATGTGTTGTTAATGGAATGCAAAACTAAACAATACAACAGAAATATGTGAGTGTACATGTAGTGAAGAAGGTGATATGCTTATACACCACACCTGCTCTGCTGCCTCTCTGCTCATGGCCAGGGCGAGCTGGAGCTGTAACTGTTCCTCTCCAGATGTCTGCGGTCGGGCCTGCTCTAGCTCCGATGACGCATTGGGGGACGTGGCTGAAAGGGGGGGGGGGACGACAAACACATACATACATTCAGTAACATGAAGCACGTTCTGGGGCGTCTCTCTGGAAGATGTGATCAAACTGGTTCAAGTCATAAAAAAAGAGTGACGTGAACAAGGCTGGAGCAGTGTTATTAGTTACTATTTTGCACCGCTGACTCAGTAGCCTAGATGTTTGGAATATCTGATGGATCAGCAACCGCCTATTAACAGTAAAATCCCATCCCATCATAAATGCACAACAAGTTTTTAGACCTTGTTAACATGAAAAAATTTGTCAGCCAAAATAATGTGTCAGATTGGGGCGATAATGGTGCCAAGCACAAGGCCACCCAGGATATAACATATATTTTATATATGGAGGACGTGGCAGGACGATTCAATCGTCTAAAAGAATCCATGGACGGTGTCTGTAGGGCGAGAGATTTGTAACAGCCAAGGAATTTGCTGCAGAATCAATCTGTGAGGTTTTTAATGATTCACATTTTGGATAACTGGAAATGCTTGTAATAAAAACAAGAACTAGATCTCGCCAAGGTGTGTTCATAAACCTGTGGTATGATGCAAGCGATGCTGCCCCTGACGTAACTGGGATGACAGAGATTATTAATAGCACCATTTCAGAGCAGTGCAGACCAGAGGTAAATATTTGTGGTACGGCTCCAATATAAAAGCCATATTTGTGGCATGGCTTTTAAAGCACTCTCATTATTCCAAGCTGTCCAACAGTAAAGTGGCAGTGATCAATAGGAGGCAAGTCTCCAATCCATAAAGCCTCTGACCAGCAGTCCTCCTGATCCATTTACTTCCTAGCAATCCGACGAGAAAACCGATCACGATACAGTTTTCTTTCATAACAATCCTACGGTTAGGGGCATGCAAATTCAATAACTTTTCCTTTCCATCTTCTTGTCTAATGCATTCTGAAATGCTTTATGGAATGAAGAATTAAAAGTAGAGAATGCTATTAGTAAATAGTGGCACCGCTGACTGTGAGTTTTGCTTCTAAGTGCACGCATTTCCCACGAGCGGGGCCGCGTATGCCTAGAGCTGCTGAAGGAATAGCATATCACGCTGATAGAACTGCAGAGGAATGACTGAAATGTTACAACTGGGGAGATTTTAAAACTCCAAAAAAGTACAATCAAGATGAAGTATATTTAAAGCACAGCCACTTTTCATACCAGCACACAAATAATGCGCAGACCTTTAAAAGGAAACAGGATATACCAGTCAATATTACTACTGTATAATGAAAACTGCTAGATACATTTTAATAATCTTTTAATAATCCAATGCCAATGCCTTTCAGGCTGAAGTCACAAACAATACAATACTATAATGTTAGCTACCATTTTAACCCAATTACATTTTCAGGGACCAAGATACTGGACTGGGAATGCATGCTACCCTTTTCAGTGGAAACGCTTTCGAGTTTTTGAAAGGTCGGCATTTAAGTATGCAACAAAAACCATCGAGTCACATCAAAACCAGAATATTAATGGCTGAGTAAAGCAGAGCATCACGGCGATATTTATTTTGGTTCATGTGGCAATAAATCAAACAATGGGGTGAAAATCACTCGATAAACACGATGTGTGTTGCATCTCTAGCAGGTTTGGAACAGGAGCAGCTATGAATCATTTATCATTAACATTGGTTTTATTCACTGTGATACAAGATTCCAATATCGAAGCAGGGCTGCTGTTTGAAGAAGCAGCTGGGCACAGTTTCTTGGTTTCATGACTGCAGGAACCTGGGTAGTGATGAGAAACGCTAAGTAGAGGTGAGGTTAATGAGGAAACGGATGTGGGTGAGGCTGTATGTGACATCCCATATTACATCATAAGAATAGAGGAAGGATGTAAATATGACTCACGCTGACAGTCAGCTGAGTATCCTGACACCTCCATGAACAGAGGACGAGTAATAAAGCTCTCCTCCACTGACGGACACTGAATACATGTCAAGGCTCGTTATACTGACTATACAGAACCCTGAGCCCTGAGCTTTCTGTCTGTTCATAACCGGAGGCGGATGTTAGCCGACCGTCCGCTGGTTTCCGTCACAGTAGAGGTGGGCAAGCCTTTCGGACGCCTCGTTTTCGGGGAGCAACTTTTCCAAAGTCTGTTCAGAATGAAGTGGGCATTAACATAAAGGCTGACGCATCGTTGTAGTAGGAG
Organism: Hassar affinis; assembly: GCA_025674545.1. Taxonomy (NCBI): domain Eukaryota; kingdom Metazoa; phylum Chordata; class Actinopteri; order Siluriformes; family Doradidae; genus Hassar; species Hassar affinis. Next base: position 13,733,097 of record JAOVYV010000028.1, read on the forward strand.
TGTGGAACCTACCAACGCAGACAATTTCATTGAATTGGTGCTTTCCAGTTTTGGAGGGGGGGGGTGGGGGGGGGCGCTCCTGGGCCATGTTTGTGAGCTCAGATATGAATCAGTATGAATAGCATGACGGTACACTGATTCATATTGAAATGAGCTCTGTACTTACACTACAACAAAATGGAACGAGAACAGACAGAAAACCACTTGTTTTGATATTTTAAAGACACTTGCCTGGAAGTCAATGACAGATGGAAATTATTTCAGACCTTTCCATCAGCAGTTCCACTACAGTAACACACACACACACACACCACTAACCAAGATCTGAAATCTAATTATGATAAGCATATTAAACACCTTGAACTATTCAAGCAACTAGCATGAAACTAATAAACAAGTTACAAGAGCGAAGCCTGGTCCCTGTAGTTCCTAAAAATGTAAAGCGTTAACTTAAGACAAAGTGTAGACATGGAGATTCTAATATGACTTCAAAAACTGATGGAAACCAAATGAATAAAAAAACCCAAGTGCAATATATGGTTAACAGCACTGCTCATTGCAGAACGCAGGAAATCCTGGACTGCACTGCATGCCAGATCACATGCACGGTCAGTATCAGTAAATTATAACTGCACTGACTCTACAGACCGAAATCAGACTAGAAATTTTATTCAATAATTCATCTAACCCGTTAGGCGACACTGAACCATTTTAAAGTAATTCATCAGCCTCTGACTGAACAACACGGTCTCAAATTGTATCCGGATGCCTGTTTTTCCATATTTGTGCACCGAAATGTCCTAATGAAAAACAACCTGCTGAAGTGTGGTTTACGCTCAACAGAAAGCCCATTCACAAATTCTGGAAGGACAATTCCCGGAAATTTCCACTGGAATGCAAACCATTCCCCCGTTAACAGTCTGGCTTTTCTTGCCGAGGTTCATCCCACCCTCCTCTTTTATTTTAATGACTCAGCTACTTGTACGTCTGCTTAGGAGTCCACGTTTGAGAAAACCACATCAGTTGAAACACTAAACACTAACACACCCCGTCACTCCCACCAAAAAAATGGTCAGATACTATGCTAGCAACACAAAGAACACAAGACACAAAAAAAAAAAACACATCGAGAACCATAAAAGCGGAGAGCTCCGGATTTTTCATTAAAATATACTCCTCATGATCGTACACCTCAGAACC
>JAOVYV010000028.1:13738568-13754504 GCA_025674545.1 Hassar affinis
GGTCCAGTTTAGCCATGAAACCTCCCACACTAAAATGACAGGTGTTTCAGGTTCATTGTCTAACCCCTGTATATATACCGTGATATCGCGATATCCAAGCCTGTGCTGAGGAGATCCACGGGTGTGTCCCACTAGTTTACTTTATTGAGTCTAACCTTAAAGAACCACCTGCGCTGTAACAGTCACTTCACTCACCTGCAGGAACTAAAATCACTTACAGACAAGTGATGAACTGCTGATAATCCCCACACACACACACACACACACACACACACACACACACACACGATCAGCTCAGTTAAACAAAGCAGGCTGCTCTTAAAAAGGCGTAAAATCGGCGCCTAAACTCGGCTAATCTGGCACCTAACATCACCTGGTCAGATAAACATGACGAGACAAAACAAGTCAAGTATCATCATTATTATTATCGCTTCTAGCTCCACACTTAACCCTGTACAATACTCTGTACATTACTCTGTACATTACCCTGTACATTACTCTATACATTACTCTGTACATTACCCTGTACATTACCCTGTACATTACCCTGTACATTACTCTGTACATTACTCTGTACATTACTCTGTACATTACTCTGTACATTACCCTGTACATGGCCAGTCTGCTAGCCGAGATCACCACAACACTAGAGTTAGCCACTGGTCTTAGCCAGCTAGCTAGCCACCCATCCATCCCAACACCGAGCTGGTTCTTTTTTCATACGAAACCCACACAATAACACCGAAACACAACTAAAACTAACCCCACGCCTTCAAGCAGCCGACTTGAATATGTAACTAAAAACGCCATTAAACTTCACCGTCCCTTAAAGTAAGCATGTAGCCACCTAGCTAGCCGGGCAGCTAGCAAGAGAAAACGCAAGACAAGAAAAGTTCTCACCCTGTTAGCTTGTTGCTAGCATTATTACAGAGCTCGAGCTTTGCGATAAGCCTCCAACTTGTCGAACTAGCATCAAATATTGGCATATTTATTAAATATATATAATAGTATAATAATAATAATTCTTATTACAGAGTAGAATCTGGAAAATATACATTACTGGTTCTTGTAGTAGGAGTAGTTTCGCTAAGATATCTTCGCTAGCTATCTAAAGCTAATCTTGGGTAACTGGTCGTGAGGGTGTTCCTCGGGACGGAGGCTAAGTCGCCAAACGGTGTTGAATCCGAAGAGTTTACCGAATAAACCGGGACGTTTACTTAGTTAACTTATTCATTTAATCATCAAGACAACACACAGGCGGGGACGCGCTCGCGGGGACGCGCACGCAGAAGCTGCTAGAAAAACAAAACAGTACTATTACTTACCAATCCTCGGGTTTGTGGTGGTTCAGGATTCAGGATTCAGGACTCAGGATTCTCCCGGGAATAAAACCCGGCATGCATCCCAGTGAGGGAAATGCTGTGAAGTAAAAGTGCCTGTTAGGATGTACTGAAGTTTGTGAAAGAGCCTCCCTCGCCCCAGTCTCTGTTAGTGTTTATGAGGAGAGCAGACAGGCGGGTTACACGTCGCCGTGTGGTCTAGCTTAGCTAGTAGTAAAGCTCTGTATATTAGCAGTGAGTGTGTGTGTGTGTGTGTGTGTGTGTGTGTGAGAGAGAGTGTGTGTGTGTGTGTGTGTGTGTGTGTGTGTGAGAGAGAGAGAGAGTGTGAGAGAGAGAGAGCGACACCCACTCTCTCTATCCAACATGGCGGACACACTGATAGCTCGGCTTCCAGAGAATGCACTGGGTGTGACCAAACCCACTGGGGTTATTCACTCTTCCCTTCAAATCATAATCCCTGTCTAAGATTTGTCATCAAATCTATAAATGATTACATTTCAGAACAGAGACTTGGCAAACAGTTGTTTGGTAGCTGTTTAAGTTTATTTCTAAGCAAACTTCACATCAACTCTTTATTGATTTCCTCTCAAAGGAAAGAGTTGCTGCCATCTAATGAGAGCAAACGTTCAGCACAATGTTCGTCTATTTTACTTATACCTCAGCTTTACGTCCAGCCTTTACACCGAACACCTGGTAGTTTTACAGATTACAGTCCACTTTCTTAGCCTCCTTTTATGTTGTTCTTCAGTGGTCAGGACCCCCACAGGACCCCCACAGAGCAGGTATTATATGGGTGTTGGATCATTCTCAGCACTGCAGTGACCCTGATGTGGTGGTGGTGTGTTAGTGTGTGTTGTACTGGTGTGAGTGGATCAGACACAGCAGTGCTGCTGGAGTTTTAAACACTGTGTTCACTCACTGTCCACTCTATTAGACACACCTACCTAGTTGTTTCACCTTGTAGATGTAAAGTCAGAGACAGTAGCTTGTCTGTTGCTGCATAGTTTGTGTTAGTCATCCTCTAATCCTTCATCAGTGCTCACAGGACGCGGCCTACAGGACACTGTGGGCAGGATATTTTTGGTTGGTGGACTATTTTCAGTCCAGCAGTGACACTGAGGGGTTTAATAACTTCAGCAGCGCTGCAGGGTCTGATCAAATCATACCAGTGCAACACACACTAATACACCACCACCACATCAGGGTTACTGCAGTGCTGAGAATGATCCACCACCCAAATAGTACCTGATCTGTGGTGGTCCTGTGGGGGTCCTGACCATTAGAGAACAGAGTAAAAGGGGGTAATGAAGTGGACTATAGTGTTTTTCTGTAAAACTACAAAGTGCACCTGTATGGACAGTGGAGCTGATACAATGGACAAAGTGTGTAGATACAAGGAGGTGGTTTTAATGTTATGTACAGTTTAATGCCGAAGCATGAGTGTATAAGCAGCATGTTAGTGTTGTAGCTGCTGGAGGCAGAGCTACAGTTTGAACTTTATATACAGTTTTATATACAGGGACAGCAGATAAATCTGAGGGGTTGTGATAAAAATTGAGATTTATGTAGCACCTTCTCAAAAATCCAAGGTCAAAAGTGAGTTACAATAATCTAGCCTTGAAGTTGATTAGTGGGAGGGGAAAGAAGAAAAAAGAAACATATGATACACAAGTCTGTTTTCAGTTTATGGACTTTTTCTCTAATCTTACATTTTTAGTGAGATATTGGATCATTTGAACATGTATTGAAATGAAACCATGTGAGAAGTTTGGAGGGAAAAATCACTGAAGCTGTTCATCTCATAGACATCTGAAATGTGACCTGACTACATACTTTTTGTAAGATGTCAGAATCCAAATAAGGTTGGAAACCACTGGTTTAATCTTTAATTACATGTATTTTAAAAGCTTGCTATATTATGCATTGTGTACAATCCTCATCTCTGTCGACTAAAGCTGTCAAATAATTGTAATGGAGAAGTAAGTACGATATTTCCTTCTGAAATATAGTGGAGTGAAAGTATTAACCAGCATAAAATGTAAAGTAAAGTACAAGTACCTCAAAATTACAGTACTTGAGTAAATGTACTTAGTTACTTTCCACCACTGTAAAATGCTCCTGTATTACATTCCCTAGTCTACGTCTCGTACTCAAACAAACTCGCACCTTGTTAAGGGACATTTAACCACATATTAGATGTGCTGTATTTATATTTTTGAGTCTGTATTGATTTCAGAAAACTGCCAAAATTAAAACTCGAGCACCAACTTCTTGAGTTTTGTCTATTAAAGATTTGTTGTACACTCATTCTTCCCCAGAAAAAGACCAGTTCAACACTGAAAACCCACTATTTCCATGACAATCATGTCCATAATGAATATTTCTCGCCACAACTCTACATAAATGCTTTCACTTTCACCAGTTTGTCTTACTCATTTACAGCATTTGGCAGACACCCTTATCTAGCGCATCTGAGCAGTTGAGGGTTAAGGGCCTTGCTCAGGGACCCAACAGTGGCAATTTGGTGGTGCTGGGGTTTGAACCCCTGACCTTCTATGTAGTAACCCAACACCTTAACCACTGAGGCACCCATATCTGGGTCATCCCTAAATTGTTGCTACAAAGTTGGAAGCACATAATCGTCTAGGACAGGGGGGTCAAACTAAATCCACAAAAGGCCGGTGTGGGTGCAGGTTTTCTTTCCAACCGAGCAGAAGTCACACACTGCTGAAAGTCAAGATCCACTGATTAGATTCATTGATTAAACAGGTGGAATGAGGTGTGGCTTCTGCTTGGTTGGAAGGAAAACCTGCACCCACATCGGCCCTTTGTGGATTTAGTTTGACACCCCTGGTCTAGAATGTCTTTATGTCTTTGCATGCTGTAGCATTATATTTTCCCTTCACTGGAACTCAGAGGCTTAAACTTGTTCCAGTATGACAGTACCCCTGTGCACAAACTGAGCTGAAGACATGGTTTGAAAAGGTTGGAGCAGAAGAATGCTCCAAAATCTAGTGGAAAGCCTTCCCAGAAGAGTGGAGCTTATTATAAGAGCAAAAGAAGGAATAAATCTGGCATGACATTTTTAAGGGTCCACAAAATTTCAGCCATACTGTATATCATACCTCACAATCACAGCACAAAAGACTGTAGGCTATGCAATTAGGAGAAATTTTTCATTCCTTCTTGTTTGCTTCACAACAAGAAGGGCTTGGGTTCAATTCCCAGCAGGGTGGCCAGGGTCCTTTCTGTGTGGAGCAAGCGTTCTTTCACGTTCTTCCCGTGTACATGTGGGTTTCCCCTAGAAGCTCTGGTTTCCTCTGACAGTCCAAAAACCTTTAAATCAGGTGATTTCTAGACACTAAATTGTCCCTAGGTGTGAATGTGTTGTGTCTGCCCTACAATGGACTGGCAAGCTGTACAGGGTTTGTCCTAGCCTTTCGCCAAATAAGTGCTGGGATATGCTCCAGCACCCCCGTGACCCATTAGAATAAGCAGCTTAAAAAGTGTGTGTGAGTGAGATTATCTCTTCGGATGCACAAAGCCATATGCTTTAGTCAAAGTGTTCCAAGCATGAAAAAATACTGTAATGAAAAGCATGAAAAAATACTGTAATGAAAAGAAAATGTATAAGCAAAATACTAAAGGATATCTCTGTTAACATGCATCATGAGGTACTGACTTGTATTTATTTATTTATTTGTTTGTTTGTTTGTTTGTTTGTTTGTTTTTTGAAATGCATACATTTGATCATCAAATATGTTCATCCACCATAAAGATTTGCTCTTAAACTCAGATTTATTATGGAGTTTGGGATTTCACACAGTTCTTCACAGAATCACTGAATTTAAGATGATTAGAATTAGTGAAGACTTCCCATTTATTGGTCTGTACATTTTATCATGGGTATTATTATTATTATTATTATTATTATTATTATTATCATCATTATGATCATTATCATTATTATTACTATTATTATTATTATCATCATCATCATCATCATCATCATCATTATTATTATTATTATTATTATTATTATTATGTAATGTTAATTAATTGAATGTTGTTTTTTTTGCAGCAGCAGCATGCATTAACATGCAGAAATCATCCTCCCTTCATACTGACCATGTGTGCCTAAGCCTAGTTTTCCAGAGGATCTGTGTACCTAAAAGCTCCGACAACCACAATACATCAGTGGCAACAGAACTGAACAAACTGGAATGCAATGAATGCCAAGTAACTGAAGATTTCACTGTCATGCTCCTCACACTCCTCTAGATGGCAACATGGCACAGGTGGAAGCACAGGAGAAAAAATAACCAGAAAGTACAGTCATGGCCAAAAGTTTTAAGATTTACACAAATTTTGGTCTTCACATAGGTCGCTGCTTCGGTTTTTATGGTGGCAATTTGCATTAACTCTAGACTGTTAAATAAATAAAGAGTGATCATGTGAATTGCGATACATTGCAAAGTCATTCCTTGCCATGAAAATTAATCACAATGAATCACAAAAACCCAATTTCCACTTCATTTCAGCCCTGACCCCCAAAAATGACCCGCTAACATCATTCAGAAGACAAGGCAGTTGATATCACGCTGTCATACTGATTGAATTAGAAGAGCAGCCTAGCTGCTTTAAAAGTGTGCTGGTGCTTGAAATCATTGTCTTCTTCTGTTAACCATGCCAGAATACCTTGTGCAGTGCAAGGAAACTTGTGCAGTCATCAGTCAGGATTTGGACCAGAAGCTGAAATGCAGCATGCCTGGGCAAATTATAAACACTGTAAATATTGAGTCTTGATGTATTTGTCAATAAAAGTTAAAAAAAAACTTTCTGACACAAAGATCTAAAAACACTGAAGCAGCAAACTACACAGTAAGGTAACAAACTGAGGGGAAAAGGAAAGGGTTCTGAAGACTTTCTAAATACACGGTATCTGTTCATCCAGAATAATATTACCTTGTATTGGAGAAATAACAAATGCTTTAATTTTAATCAAGTATTATATTCGCAAGTGATTTATTTTATGATTTATTTTATTTTGCCTACTATAGCACTATTAAGTCCTTTTTTTGAAGATCACTGTAAGACTGCCGTAGCGTGTGAGTATCCCAGATGGCCGGCTTCTCAGTAGGGGGCACACAGGAGCCAGCTGTCCACTTGATGTTTCCTTATGTCTCTGGCATACATCTCAAGAACAACGGTCCTAGTCCTAGAGAGAGGCCAAGGGAAGGCATTCCAATTGAAACACCTATCCTTTTTTTTAGGCAAACCAAAAAAACAGACTTTCTATCTTTTGATGAAGGTTTAATGCTACCGGGCAGTCACAGACGGCTTCCTTGGAGGTGTGAAAAGAAGAGAAATTGCACTTTACATAACTAAACTAGGCATCTAGGGTAACTTATATCAGAAGATCATGAAGAAGCAGGGATTATGAAGCTTTCATATCTGTCTGAGGGGGAAAAATGCACAAAGGGAAAAAAACAGAAGAGGCTTCTGCTTGTTGACGTAACTACAGCTCACTAGCTAGTATCTTGAGTAAGAGTTGCTCGCTCATTACTATTAGCTATAGCCTAGGCGTTCCTAGGTGTCCTATTCAAATGTGAGGAGACCATTAGGAAATGTCATATATTCATATGATATGTTGCACACAGTGAATGAAAGAAATGGTTATACTAGTATGCGTGTGCTGTTGGAGGAAATCTCTTGAATTTTCTTATTGATACTAATAAAACTGATGAAGTTGCAGTAAACTGTGTAAATAGACCAGAGAGGAAGTAATTGTTTAGTTACAATTTAGTTAATAATTCTCAAATGTGAAAGTGATTCAAATAGGAGAACCTATGCAGACCTCAACTACTGTATATCATGAGCTCTTCACAGATCTGGCTTCTATGGAAGAGTGACCAGAAGCTGAGAGCTTTTGGGAAAAGATTCTGTGGTCTGAAGAGACTAAAGTTGTCATCTTAAACACAAAACACAATGTTTAGCACAAACCCAATACCGAGTTAACACCATTCCTGTGATCAAGCACGGTGATGGCAGCATCATGCCTCCTAGAAATTGTGTTGCCATCAACAAAAGAAGAATCTGTTCCAGTCAGTGAGACATCTGCATTTAGGGTGAAAATATGTGTTCCAACAGGACAATGTGCCAAAACACGCATCAAAAACTACAATGGAGTGATGTAAAAAAAGTTTATTTTTTAGTCAAAGCCCAGACTAATGTCCTATTTAGAATCTGTGGCATGACCTGAAAATAGCAGTTCACTAAAGTTCAGCATCCAGTTTTTGAAGATCATTTGCATGGAAAAATGTAAAAAAAAATCATAATGTGTCAATCTCATAGGGACACGTCAAACAAGAAGAATGTGTAAGTGCTGCAAAAGAACAATTCCAGCTCTAGGGGGGTGAATATTTTTCAATTAAGCATTTTCCCCCAAATAAATCAAGGACATCTCAATAATTTGTTTACCTTTATTTCTATTTTCTACTTCCCAATTTAACAAATGTTATTAGAAATGACTTAGGGACTCTTAATGACTAGTTTTATTAAAATAACATTTTAAAAAACATCCTGCTTATATTTAGCTCTATTACATTATTAAGCTTATATTGATCACCTCTGTGCCTCATTCACTCCCACTGTCAGTCTTCTTTTGAGACTATAGGTCATTTGCCTATTCAAATCTTTTATTATTAATTGCAATAAATAACAATAGCAGCCCTGGAACTGTATCAGTTGTAGGTTCATGTTTGGGTTGCAGTAAAAGAAGAGATGGTGCTGCTTGACCAGTTAAGGGGCATCTAAAACTTTAGCCCCATCCACTCATCCAAACCAATAATCAAACCAAATGGATGTGATCACTGACATTGAACATTGAACATTGGTATTTGTCTGGTGTGAATTCAGGGTTGCAGTTGCAAAATTACTGATATACACTGACCAGTAGAGGGCTGCATTACAAAAAAAATTTATATGAGACCTTAACTGTCAGAATAATTTAACATCTAGTGTAGGGAGCTAGACAGATAATGATTGACCATGGCAATGTCATAATGCTGCCCTCCAGAACAGCACAATTCAATACTGTTACTTTAATACTTTTTAGTGACTTCAGGGCCTTACTAAATATAATAAATGTATCAATCAGTCTGGGTCACCCTGAGTTCTTATCTAACTTGGACCTTGTTACTTGATAACCTTCCCAAGTTCACCATGTCACGCCACTGCTGCGCTCCCTTCACTGGCTTCCTGTAGCAGCTCACATCAGATATAAAACCCTGATGCTGGCCTACAAAGCCAAAAATGGTCCAGCCCCTCCCTACCTGATGGCAATGGTCAAAGCTCGATGCATACCCAGAGCCCTTCGTGCCTCAAGTACGGCTCGACTCGACCCACCTTCATCCAGGACACATGGGAGGGAAGCATCCAGACTTTTCTCAGTCCTGGCACCAAGGTGGTGGAGTGAACTCCCCCTGAGTGTCCGAACAGTGGAGTCACTAGCTGTCTTCAAATGCCAACTGAAGACACACCTCTTTAGAGAGCACCCTATGTCTTGTTTTTGCAGGTTTTGTTTAGTTTAGTTACTTATAATGTTTAATGGATAGTACATTATTAAAATTCTAGCAGTATCACAGCTCAAAGTACCTTGAATTCAGGTCTACCAGCCTTAGCATTGGATATTTCCAAGTTAATGACTAAGCACTGTTGTAAGTCGCTCTGGATAAGAGTGTCTGCTAAATGCCATAAATGTAAATGTAAATGTGACAGTGTCAGGTGTACGATTAATTTCTGCAATCACTGGTCTGATCACTGATCACTGGTGGAAGATTTTTTAAAACCCTGCAAAACTGAACAAAAAAAAGTATAGATATTAAATCCAGAGTAAAGCATACTTCCTTAACCTGCCTTATTCATGATTTTTTTATTGTCATGCACCTATAGGCTGTCCACTAATGACTGTTTTAATGATCTGTTTAAATGTTTAAAAGCATTTATTTTAAGTGTTTGAGTGCTTGAACTCAAAAGATGACCTCGCTGTAATGTACTTTCCCCTGCACAGCCTGAGTACTCAGCAGGCCACACCAAACACACAGCGTGCCTTTACCCACTGCTTCAAAGCAAAACACCTTAGCTCGATCTCACATCACCCCCTGCCTCTGTTCACTGCTGTTTTCTCTTCCCTGCTTTGTTGTGGCTTATTTGGTGAAAGGTTAATGTGACTGAATTGTTGTTTACCGATGAACCAATGGTTGAGATTATGGTTGAGGCAATGGGGTTTAGTTTAGTCTTTTCTTGATTAGATACACTATACATGTATATACACTATAAGGTGAGTGGACACCTGATCATTATGCCTAAATGCTTTTTCCCCTAAATGTTTGGACAAAGTTTGAACCACACAAATGACTTTGTGTGCTACTTTGTTGCATGACAACGCCTCTGGGCACAAAACAAGCAGCATGAAGACATGCCTTGAGAAGGTTGGAATGGAAGAACTCAAGTCACTGAACACCTCTGGGATGAGCTGGGACACCAACAGCACCTAAGACCTCCTCATCTGACATTAATGCCTGATCTCACTGAAATTTGGTGGAAAGCCTTCCCAGAGGAGTCAAAGATATTATAACAGCAAACAGGAACTAAATCTAAAATAGCCTGTCAACAAGCACATATAGTATAGATGTGATTGTCAATTATCCATATAGTGGCCATATAATGGGGGGGCAGAATCCCAAATTCCAGCACCACCAAGCTGCCACTGCTGGGCCCCAGAGCAAGGCCCTCAACCCTCAACTGCTCAGTTGTATAAAAATGAGATAAATGTAAGTCACCCTGGATAAGGTTGTCTTCCAAATGCCATAAATGTAAATATAATGTATCTACAGCTATCCACAGCACATTACACCAGTCATGCACATGCATATTTAGTGCATTTTTTAATAGTTCAAGATCACAAAATTGTGTTACCTTGTACGCCTTTCCTCCGTTGTCCTTCCGCTCTGCATGTCCCGTTTAAAACTTTCAAACTAGGATACAAACCTCAACCCAGTCATGAAGCTCATTCTTGTTCCAACAGCTTTTAGCAGAATAAATACAGTTTAACGACGATAATGTTATTAGCCACGTACCCCCCTAAAGAATTCAACTTTGCCAGATAAAAAAATCTAATAAAGTGGATTGTAATTTATTTTTGTGACCTGCATCTCTATATATGTGAGGTGCCCTTGTCAGAGTACTCAGGAAGTTATTTTTAAAACACATCCTCTGTTGGCCTGATAGAAATGTGGTTCACTGTGCTGACGCATGTGTGATTGTCGAGCTTCAGTACGACAGCGTGCGGTTGGAAAACAAAAAGAGATGGACAGATTCTACACAGGCTCTAGCAAGAATGACGAAGCCGCCGTTAGTGCACACTTCACTAGCTCAGAATGAGTGGGCGATGAAATATGTACTATAGCAGGCTCGCATGCTGTCTATTTTTAGAGGTAAATCCATGCTGTGCAGTGTTGAAAGGCTGTTTTGAAAGATAAAAAGTGTAACCTATAATCTGAGTTGCCAAATAAAATGCAAGTTACATCATTCTTTTAAAAAATGAAGGATTTCTTTCTATTTCCATTGCCTGATGCTGTCAGAGGCAGGAGCAGGGCATCTGTGAATAAGCTGAATGCTTGTATATAAAGTCGCACACAGGGTTTGTCAGGTATTGTGTGTCGTGCAGGCCTTCCTTTCTCCCACGAATTGATGACTACATTTCTAGAGAGGAAGGAAATGATCGAGAGGCACTGAACCCATTTTGGAAAAATGCACAGTCAATCCCAAGGGTCCTTTTATTCCTGTCGTACTCCTTGGGGAAGTGTCCAACTTTATAACCTTCAAACCTATTTTATATATTTGTATGTGTGACTTTAAAAGAACATGAAGGAACATAGTGCAAAATCTGTATACTATAGTGGATGCTAAGACAAAACACATCAATGATAGCAATATCTATGTCATTAGACTCGCATATTCATAAGACTTAGACGCTAAAATGATTTCAACAATGTGGATTCATTTATGAATCATTACCACCAAGCTGAATGAGGACTTTTTCTAGTGGACCTGTAGACATGTCTTTCTTCCTCCTCCCCTATTTTTGTTAGTGTTCCTGTTTTGTGTGTGTGTGTGTGTGCGCATGTGTGTGTGTGTGTGTGTGTGTGTGTATGTGTGTATGTGTGTTGCTGTGTTTCTTGTGTGAAAATGCAACAACAGGAACTACCACCCCCTCTTTACCTCCTACACCCTCTCTCTTTCGCTCCCTCTCTCTCACACTCCCCTCCTTTTCAGCTCTTTCTTTCACACTCACGCTCATTGGTGGCTTGCCAGCCTCAACAAGCAGTGCAGCGCGTCGTCTGTGCTTTACCGCCATGTATTCAATGATTTCTGCTCTGTAGCTTCTGTCTGACAGCACACTTCTCTTCAGGCTGGCAGATCCTCCCTCTGCTACTCAGCTGTAAACCGTTTCATAGCTCTTGCACGGCGGTCGAAGCCATGGAAGCTGTAGCTATCTACGACTTTCGTGCCACAGAGAGCGATGAACTCAGCTTCCAGAAGGATGACATACTTAAGGTAAGTGAGCTGCGAGAACTCACCTAGACCTGACGCAGATTGCTTTAGTTCACCCGACATTAAGATGTACTTTCAGTTTGCGTAAAGTGATGTTTCTGCACTTAGAACAGTATAGATATGGGTTTCTGTTGGATTATAGAGTTAAATGTTATCGACAGTATGTGATGAGTGGCATGAATAAGCTTGCTGATTGTTTTTTTTTTCTTTTATACCAGATCACCAATATGGAAGATGACCCTAACTGGTACACGGCAGAGTTAATGGGAAAGAAGGGCTACGTGCCGAAAAACTATATTGATTTAAGACCACACTCGTACGTACCAATGCACTTTAATCTGAAAAAGACTTCTATACATTCCTATAACCTTCCACACAGAGAGTAATCCTAGTCAGATAAGCACTAGAGAAATCAGATGGCACTAGGGAAAAACGGCAACGCTCTTTAGAGGACCAGCCTGTTCTCACGTCTATTAAAAGCCACACTGAGAGTTTGACTGTCTTGTATGCAGGTGGTTTGCAGGCCGGATTTCCAGGCATGTTTCAGAGGGGCGACTGCGCCAACGGGAATGTGGAGCTTTCTTGGTACGAGAGAGCGAAAGCGCACCTGGAGAGTTCTCCATGTCAGTCAGGTGGGTTAGCCATTAGGACCACAGTACATGTGGTCTATCATGCTATTGTTCTTTGAAGTATTTGGCATGATATGCAGACATTTTATGCATTTAAAGTGAACTTGGGCAAAATCATATGAACTTTAGGTCACAGACGTAATGATCAGAAGAAGTTTAAAATAAGGGGGCAGTGTAGCCCAGTGCTTAAGAAGCTGGACTACTGACCAGAAGATCATGAGTTCAAATACCCCCACAGCCAAGATGCCACTGCCCTGAGCAAGGCTCTTAACTCTCAACTGCTCAGTTCTGAAAATGAGATAAAACGTAAGTCGCTTTGGATAAGGGTGTCTGAACGGTGTCTGCCAGAATGCCATAAATATAAATGTAAGATTATTACCTGCTCGTAAATTGGTTTAACTGGTTTTGGGCACAATCAAGAAACATGTAAGCTCACAGAGATGTGCCGTGCTGCATTCAGAGTTTATCAGCACTGTGGTCTTCTGCACGGTTGGCCGCAGGTGTGACGTTTCTGGTTCTTGTTAGCACGAGATGAGGAGGCTGCTCTGTGTATCAAAGAAAGCAGCTGGTGTATGCAGGACTAAATTATGGTGAAGTAGGCAGTGGACAGCCCTGTCTGAGGCTTTAGCACATCAGTCATATCATGGCCAACATGCAGACAATGTTTGTGCCAATGAACAGAGCATTTCATCCATTTCCTAAAATAAATTAGAAATCTGACTGGCTCCAGCTGGCATGTCTGACTGATGACCATACACTTCTTAGCAGAGGTATTAGTCAGATGGAGAAACATTTGGAAGAAAAAAAGTCCCTGTTGTATCTGAATGTCTCTGTTAGTTACAGAATTAATCATGAGAGCTTAAATTCCCTTTTCTGTGTTCTAACTGTCCTGTTAGCTTGTTAATTTTCTGTGAAGCCTGTCTACTGTGAGCATGTGCTGATACCCTATTATCTGGTTCTACATCACAAAGGCAAGCATATTTCAGAAAACTATACGTGTGCGCTATATGTAGGCACCTGGCAACCATTTTGGACAAAGTTTGAAGCACACAGTTGTACAGAATGTCTTTGTATGCTGTAGGATTACAAATTGTAAATCAATGCCCTTTTAATGTAATTATTTAAAGGACTGGACCATTCATATTAATTAATTCCTTTAATATTCCTTTAGTGGTAGCATAAGACATTGTTCTTAGCTGCAGTTTTGCACACAGAGGGCAGAGGGCTGTCAGTGCAGATCACAAATGATATCAGTCACTTGTTAATGTCTAAAAACTTTGTTAAAATGATACTTTGAAGTAAGATTTTTCTTGTCACCTTTGCTGAGGCAAACATGCCTGTGCACTCATGTCAACCCTGAAACAAACATTAAAAATCCCAATTTAACCCCTGGCTATATATTGTACTTCAGTCCTATCTAATGAACATGTTTAAAAAAAAGATTTGGTACTGCGTTTCATCTGTCGAAACATTAATTACTGCAATCCTGTTTACTTGCCATCTCTTATCATTGTTTACAAGAAAGACCATCTGACAAAATGATGATCAAAGGCCAAGTACTGATTAAAGCTCACAGTAGTAGAACTCACAGAACACACTTTTTGTTTTCCAAGTCTGTATGGACCGAGAGTTTGTGCCGTGCCGTGCCGTGCCGAGTCTGGTCAGACACATAGACAGCGCTCTGAATGTCAAACAGCTAGACTAGAGACATATGCGGATGAGGCAGTTACAAAATTAGTGTTTTGTTCTTGAATGTGAGAACAGCTGTCTGAAGAATGAATTCACTCCATGAAGTAGAGTTATGGCATTTTACTGGAATTCACTCTCATCACAACTGTAGTGATCAGCTCTCGTGGTATTTTTGGGGAATACTGAAGTTGTTGTTTCCTGTGATATAACTGTCAACTCCAGAATTACTGGCACCCTTGATAATGATGGGTTTTTTAAAAAAAAAAGCTATGAAAACATGTCTTTCTGATGAATTACCTCTTACAGAACCCTTAAATGAAGTAAATCTGGAAATCGCTATAAAAATATTAACATCATCCTCCCACAGTCCAAAGACATGCACGTTAGGTTGATTGGTGTCTTTAAAGTGGCCCTAGTGTGTGAGTGTGTGTGCATGTGTGTGTGTGTGTGTGTGTGTGTGTGCCCTACGATGGATTGGCGCCCTGTCTAGGGTTGTTCCTGCCGTGACCCTGAAAAGGAATAAGCGGCCAAGAAAATGAATGAATGAATGAATATTAACATCAGAGCATGGTGAAGAGCATGTTCACAGAGCCAGGGCTCACACTGGAGATTAGCATAAGAGGGTAGAATTTTGGGATCACCAAGTATCCAAACCTACCAGTAGACACCACCTCGAACTAGTTGTAAAGAACACACAGGCTTTGACATACTGATTCTGTGGGGCTGAATCAGGATATCCAGGATCCTTTCTGTGTGGAGTCTGCATGTTCTCCCCATGTCTTCTTGGGTTTCTTCCAAAAGATTCAGTTTCCTCCCACGGTCCAAAAATTGCAGGCGGATTGCAGTGTGTCTGTCTGGGTGTCTGTCGTGTGATAGACTGGTGACCCGTTCAGGTCCTTTAGCCCAATGAGAGCTGGGATAGGATCCATCCACCTCCCAGCAACCCAATAGCAGATTAAGCAGATTAGATAATAAATCAATGAATTAATGAATTAATTAATGTTTTGCCTAAATACTAGTTTGTAAAAAAAAAACCCTTATAAAACATTTCATATGTCACATTTCACACTGTGGTTCGTCAAAAAGTGTGAATTTGAGCCAATTAACCACACTGACACCATTTGTCCGTCATGACATACAAGTCAAAACCACTACACAGACAAACTACAAAACCACTTCTCATTGTATTTGTCAAAATACAGTTTAACTCTTTATTTAACTCTTTATCTGTTTCATCTCTTGGTCTGGCCTCCTGTTTAATTCTCATTCTCTCCTCATAAGTACGAGAATCAGAAGTCTGTTCCAAGATCTGGTCAACAACATTAGTAGTGTCAACAACATCAGTAGTGTAAATAACATCAGTAGTGTAAACAACATCAGTAGTGTCAACAACATCAGTAGTGTAAATAACATCAGTAGTGTAAACAACATCAGTAGTGTCAACAACATCAGTAGTGTTTGCTGATAAGTTTAATTAACTAGTTCCATTGCACTGAAAAAGGTACTGACAGCTAGACAGCTAGATAAAATAAAGAATTCCCAAAACAAATGGACATATCAAATGGTATATTATACATCACAAAGTTCATTCATTCATTTTCTTGACCACTTATTCCTTTTCAGGGTCACGGGAGAGCCAGTGCCTAGCTGGCAGCATAGGG
>JAOVYV010000028.1:13779439-13800055 GCA_025674545.1 Hassar affinis
CACTAACACACCACCACCACATCAGGGTCACTGCAGTGCTGAGAATGATCCACCACCCAAATAATACCTGCTCTGTGCTGGTCCTGACCACTGAAGAACAAGGTAAAAGAGGGCTAATAAAGTCTGTAGAAAAACAGATGGACTACAGTCTCTAACTGTAAAACTACAGGTCAGTGGAGTATGGTTAGTGGAGCTGATAAACTTGTGGGGACAAAAAGTGTAGATACCAGGATATACATCATTGGGAATTTGTGACATGGCTAATTTCTGTCACATTTATACAAGCTGCTAAATTACCTTTTAGCTGACGCTGGAGATTTGGCCACAATTACTGCGTTTCTATAATCAGGGATCTGCGTGTTAGACAAAAAGAGGCACAATCAGAAGGACAGTTAGTCTAGCAGTCTAAATAAACAGCGAAGGTGCCACCTGGCCTTGAATCTTAGACATAACAAACTAAGATATGAATAACCTTGACACGCTGTGAGTGTCACCATATCCAGTCACTACAGGACTAAGCTGTATTGGTCTGTAACTGGTCTACACACCTCTTCCTGAATGTACTGCAGCAGAAATGGAGATGCTCGCAGGTTGTCTACTGGAATGTTAAAGAAGCCTTGGATTTCCTTCTGGTGCAAGTCCATAGTGATGAGATGAGTCAAACCTGGTCACAAAAACAATCAAGACTACAAAATGACTAAATGTTGCACTGTAATGTCCATCAGATAATTGCATTGCATTCCACTGGGATACAGTCAAGTAACAAAATCACAATAACAGAAAAATAAATCCAGTAGCTTTACCTGCTTTACACATCATGGAGGCCAGCAGTTTGGAGACGATGGAGCCTCTTTTCCTCATTTTGCACTGTTTACTGTACGGGAAGTAGGGAATGACGCCGATAATGTTCCGCGCACAGGAGGTCCTACAGGCGTACACCATTATAAGCAGTTCCATGATGGTTGTATTAACATCTCTGTAAAAAAAAAATAAAACAAGATTTATAAGACAAACCATTATCATTCTCTTGCAGTAAGGAACATCTGTAAGTCCAGCTTCCTTTAACTGTGCAGCTGAGCATGAGAGTGAATAATCTAGTACATGAAAATGAAGCTTTTTGCTTCTTACTTGGATACAGTCTGGATGATGAAGACATCTTTACCACGTACAGACTCTTGGATTTGAACCCGGGTCTCTGTCATGAAACAAAATCATCATTATTTTTTACTCATTTTGATGCCATGTTGTGCCGGTATGCAATCAACATTTGCTGAATAAACAAACGTTTAAAGAAAGCGACATTTACATTTACGGCATTTGGCCATGACGCCCTTATCCAGAGCGACTTCCATTTATCTCATTTACACAGCTAAGCAGTTGAGGGTTGAGGGCCTTGCTCAGGGGCCCAACAGTGGCCATTGGTGGGATTTGAACTCACAACCTTCTGATCACTAGTCCAGAGTCTTAACCACTAAGCTACACTGCCCCTAGCTATTCCATCCTTGCAATGTGTATAAAAGTGAATTCATTTCAATACACACAGCTTTGGGTTTTTCAAAACCCCCAAATAAAGTGCCAGTTATTCAGTATCCTGGCAACCCGATTTGCTTTCTCTGCCCTTTCCAGACAGGAATGCAGGGAATGAGCACTTGTGTCATCCGTCATGCTCAGAATACAAGCAGGTCAAAAAAAATTTGACATTAACAGGAAAAATATGCTGTAAAAGCACATTTTTCTGTCAGATTATCACCCATCTGACTTGCTGCTCTGTTTAATTTTACTGACTGTCGTCTCACCTCTGTTTGCCTCCTGATACACCTGCACCTTGCCAAGCTCCACACCCAACCGTCTGTTCAAAAGCAGAAGCAGAATAGGAAAAACAGAAGGGTGAAACAGAAAGAATAAGAAAAAAGAAATATACAAGACAAGACAAGGCAGTAACATCAATGGAATGAATGGAGGCACAAAGAAAAAAAATCTCAGTTTCTTTCCATCCACCATTTGTTAACCCAAATTTAAAGCTAGTTACCCATGTAACTGGTTCCATGAACCCTGGAGAACCCATAAGGATGGTGAGAATCACCTTGATACCTTCAAGTCATGACATGAACATGATATGACATGATATTTGCATTAGACACCATCACCACCACCACACATCCACCTGAGGAGCTGTAGGATTGGCAAGTACGAAAATGTCTGCCAGACATCCAGGTGGAGTGACAGGGAGGTTAGTAGTCTCCATAAACGCTGCATTTATTCACACCAAAGAGCAGAATAATGCTGAGGGAAGGTCCAGAAAGCCAGTGTGTAGTCAGAATGAGGGTAGAATGGAAGTACACTTGAGACAAGACCCTGTATGTGTTATACTGGAGTCCAATCCGTGAAGAACCACTTGACCCATGCTAGAGGCACACATTCGATGGCCGGGTACAGACGTGGAAGGCTCGGAGGAGATGGTGGTGAACGGAAAACCGGTGTGGTGGGAAGAACGAGAGATGAATTCTGCTTACTAAGCAAAAATAAAGACCGAGACCGTATGGATAATTCTAGCTAAAAACCGCTAGACTGTTAATGAGGCTGAAGGCTGTGCTGTATGAGAGCGTGTGAAGGTCAGGGTGAGGGTGGAGCCCTCTGCTGTTCAACAATGCTATCACAGACATTAGATGGCATTATAAACAAAATGCATGCGATATCATGATATGTCCACGATGCACATCGTCACATTTTTGCATCGCAGTTCACCGTGGCACGATGCGCAGTTACACCCCTAATACGAAGTGTAAAATCTTAAATTGTCCGTTAAAAGTGTGTGGAATGACACAGTATTACTAATTAAATGCTTGATTTGTTTCAGACAATTGCATGCAACACACTCCACTGTGAGGTGGTGTAATGTGGAAAATGAAAGGTCAGGAGAGTTAGCGTCACTTTATCTATCCAAATACGCTGTGTTTAATTAGCATTCAGACCATCAACTAACAGATTCACTAAACTAAAGCTTGAAAAAAAAGGATTTTTAATTGTGTCCATAGGGCTGCATTCAAGAAAGGCATCATCATGTCCAAGCACAGGACAAGCCAAGATCAAATCAAGACTGAATCTTTTTTCTAAAAGATGCTGCTGTTACTTCTTGTCAAACTTTGCGCATGGGAAAAGACAAGACATTTACACAGCGAGATCAATGCCCAAGGACAAGATAAGCCCAAGTACAAATGCCAATAAATCTGAGAGAATCGTTTCAGAAACATCTCTAGTTATCAGTGGACTAACTACTTATACTCGTATATGGGTTCCTTAGATGGTGATTAAAAATACCACAGAGATTTGAGTGGGATTCAGAAATCACATTATTAACAGTCATAAAATGACCATTCTGTATAAAACAAATGATGTCTGAGCACAAGTCTACTCTTAGACTTTCACTATGGCAGAAAGTGCCACAAAACGCTTCCAGGTTTGAGCAGAAAGAGAGCTGAGGAGACGCTGTGTGAGATTACTTGGTCAAAAGAATAGTTTTGTCTTTTCTTTATTATATATTGTCTATACAGTTCCACAGAAATACATCATTAGGAAACAAAAGTGCCTTTACCTCTACACTCATGCAAATTTGGAAACACACCCTGACTCAACCCAACTGACACAAACCCAAACTCTTCCACGGTAAAGCAAACTTGATATCAGCACGCAGATTGCACTGTATAGATTGTACTGCATACCAGACATCCTCACAAGTCATTTTTTACAAATCCGAGTCAGGCTTCTAATGGTTGGCCGAATGCAAATGTCACGTTATGCAAAATAATAAGGGAGGGAATGACATTCAGCTCATCAGACACGTCCTTATCGTTAACGCAGCAAACAGTTAAAAATAAAATATCGTTCTCTTAGTCCTAAAGCTCAAGACCAAGCCGACTCTCTAGTCTCGATTCACTGTGTCTGACTCGAGTCTGAGTCACACACTCGAAGCCCCATCTCTTCTGCATACATGCAAAAAAAAAAAGAAACCTCAGTCTGATTTTTTTTGTCTGACATCACTTGGCATTTGTCTGACAAACAGCATTAAAAACCGATTTTTCTGCAGTGCCCACAGCAGCGTGTTATCCAGAAGTTCATCCCTGCTCATGTTTGTGGATTTCAGTGGTCAGTACAACTATTCCACCGGATTGCCTTTACACAATACACAAGCCTGAAGATAAACAAACAGAGAACAGTGCAAAGTCAGATGAAATGGAGTTACTGCAACAGCAACCTACTCAGCAATCCTTTTACCCAGCTCTCTGTTGGACGGGTTGGAGTTGGCTGTGAAAATGACCAGGCCTCCCGTCGTGGCGTTCATACTTGCAGGTTTCTTGCCGTCGACCCCAAGGGACTCAGACAGTGGCTCCCTGGGCTCCCAGGCACTGCTGAGCCCTTCCTAATGACAGGATCACAGGCAGACCTGTTAGTTTTACATCACACTTATGCAAGAATCTCTGGTCCTGTAGGGAGAATAAGAGAAAAACCGACAGACCATTACCATTAAACAGCACATAAGGAAAAGAAGTGCATTCTACCCCAGCGTACAATCAGGAGAGTCTGAAATCTGAATATTACTCTGTCTGCTCTGAACAAACTAGTAAAGTAGGATGCATCCTGAAACTCTAAACCCTCCAGGAGCCACAGTGTGTACACAGAAAGCCCCTGATTATGGATATGCCTTAATATATGAGAACTGGGTGTGATCAGACTCTTCAGTGATCAATATTGATGCACGTGATCAACACGTGTGGTGTTTAACCACACAGCTCAGGGCTGGTGCGCGTGCAGGTGTGTACGTGTCATCATCAGGCGCACTTACTGAAGTCGCATTAAAGTGACGCATCAGTGAACAAGGACAAGCAGCTTCCTGATCGAGTCCTCATGTCCTTCCTTCCTTCCTTTCCTCACTTCCGTGTAAATGAAGTAAGAAGAAAAGAAAGCTGTCGCAGTGACATGAAGCGTCAGCAGCTTGGAAACTAAAACCCTCCCATTAAACAACTGCCACCACTGCTGCAGATAACATTTCTAAAAGAACATGACTTCTTATAGTGATCCTGCGCGGCTTGTAGTCTTCCAGGAACAACCCCTATTGAACAGGAGAATCCTATCATTTGCAAATACACATGCAAACCCAGAGAGGCTAAGCTAGCTGTGATTAACATCACCTTCTGCCAAGGTAAAGTCACAAACAGAGCTCAAACATCACGTTAAACAAGGCGAGAGGTGGCCTTCTTCATGCGTGCTTCTGATCATCTGACCTGCTTTCTCTTACCAGTTTTGGCCTTTGTTCTTGCTCCCGTTTGTCTCTTAGTGAATAAATGCAGCGCAGACACACCAAAGTGAAAATCCCCAGGACCATACAGGGGTAATGGCCGCGACTTTTCATAATAAAAGGCCTGCAATCGACCATACACTAGAAAAAATTCTGGTAATATTATTATATTTTAGTACGATGGCTATTGTGTATGATTGTGTATGATTTCCTGATTTTATAACATACATATAAGGTGGATTTATTATTATGATGATGATGATTATTATTATTAGCTTTATTATTGTTATTTATTATTGTATGTTGTTGTTGTAGTAGTAATAAATTCCAATAAAATGAACTATTATTATTATTATTATTATTATTATTGTAGTAGTAGTAGTAGTAATAAATAACAATAAAATTAACTATTTTTATTATTATTGTGGAAGTAGTAGTAGTAATAATAAATTCCAATAACATTAACTATGATCAATATCATTATTATTAGTAGTAGTAATAAATGACAATAAAATTAACTATTATTATTATTATTATTACTATTATTATTATTATTATTATAGCGGCAGGAATAATAAATTACAGTAAAATTAACTATTATTATTATTATTATTATAGCGGCAGGAATAATACATTACAATAAAGTTAACTATTATTATTATTATTATTATTATAGCAGCAGGATTAATAAATTACAATAAAGTTAACTATTATTATTATTATTATTATTATTTTATTATTATAGCGGCAGGAATAATAAATTACAATAAAAATTAACTATTATTATTATTATTATAGCAGGAATACTAAATTGCAATAAAGTAATATTATTATGTGTTTTTTGTTTTATTATTTTTTTTATTTTGTTAATATGTCGTAACGACTTTTAAAAAATACGCCACTTCCGCTTTGTGACGAAACGCGCTGTGATTGGTGGATTTGACGCGGTGAAAGCGGTCCGTGTTGTTTGGCGCCATTTGCGGGTAAAGGAACAAGTTTAGTTTGGGTATTTTACAGTAAGCGACGTGTGTGTAATTAAATCTCTGTAAGTATTTTTCCTCGCCATGTTTGGACTGCAGTGAGCGTTTGGGTGCTTGTTTACAGGCGTGTCAGTGTGTCGGGTAGCTCAGGAGCATGGAGGGCATTGTTATTGAGGAGTAGCTGGCTAGTCGGAGAGATAACGAGCTGCTTCTGCTTGTGTTTGTTATTGATTAGACTCCGAGTCGCTAAAATGGGTTTGTTGTAAGTTCTCCTGCTCTTTCTGATCCGTGGACCATGCCTCAGCCCGTCACCCAGGCTGTGAGATAAGGAGAACTCAGAGGTGAGTGTCTGTGTCTGTACCTGTACATTACAACAGACCTGTCTGAGGTTCACTCTCATTAACAACATTCTTCTATTCCTAATTTATTTTACAAACAATCCTAGCTAGTTGAATCTATCCTAATGAATAATGACCTCTTGGGTGTTTTTCTTTCTTTCCCATTATTGTAATGTACAGATTTATCATTTGGAGCTACTGCAGAAATGGCTGGAGTTGTTGCCATGGCAACAGTTTTTGAGGATTTCGAGGCGACCCAGGTTTGTCATCATTCTCGATTAACTTTAACGATCCTTTTCGCCTTTTAACGATCTAATGTTTTGGTTTCATTATTTTTTTTTTATTCAGCCGCGCAAGAAGTTGAGAAAAGACGACGAGACGCCGCCAGCGACGACACCGAAGACCATCACAAACTACTTCTCGCCTTTACCCAAGCCTGTGGACAAACCTTTCTCGCCACCGCGGTCAAACAGCATCGCAGACTACTTTCTGAAAACGCCGCCCGCTCAGGAAAAGTCTACCTCTTCGCAGAAGTGCGGTCAACCCAAAGAGCTCAGCTCGCCTACCTGTGATGAAGTCTCTCCTAAATCGAGTAGAGCGCCGAGGCAAAAGCGGATCAGGAACGCCAAGGAAAAGCTGCAAGAGGAGCAGCTGATGGATGACTGTATATTAGAAACCCCAGATGAATCTGTGATTAAAGAAGGAGGTGGTGTGTGTTTGCTCGGCAGCGATACGGCCGTCCTGCTGTCCCAGATTAACAATGAAATCTGTTTAGAAGAAGAGCCGTTACAAAGCAAGAATACCGGGGCAGATACCGCTGCAGACGCCAGAAAAGCAAAGGACGACTTACAACTTCGCAAAAATAAGAATTCACCTACCCAAAGCCAGACGGATGATGCGCCGTCTCACGAAGACAAGTCTAGGATTAAAAAGGCTGCGGTGAGGAGGACCAGAAAAGGTAACGTTGGTCAGAGTGAACCGGGCAACACCGAGCACGAGCAGCCTCTCCATGACGCCAGTCTGGACGTCAACGTGGATGAAACCTCAGCGCTGAGCTGCAGCACCGTTACCGTGTCCTTTGAAGAATTTTTGCAAAGCCAGATGCAAAACAAGAACGAGGTTCCTGCTGAAAACTCTGAAGCGACATCTCGTATGGAAACGAGTGATCCGGTAGCCGCCGTGTCACCCAGAACCCTTACAGTCCAAGCGGAAGTGCATCCCATCTCCCCTGAGCATGAGGCAGTCAAAAGCCCTCGGTTCAAAATGGCTTCAATTTTCACTAGGAATAAAAAGGAGAACCAGTTAAAGGACGGCAAAAAGTCTGAGAACCCAGGTGACTTTCTGCCCGACCTTAAGAGAAAATCTAACGTCGTCCTTCACGAAGAAGATCTGGAGCTTGCCGTGGTTGAATCCAGCTCTACTCCGAAATGCACCCAAGAAGAACGGAAACAGTTTATGAACGCTTTCAAGCAGCCTGCTCCAGACGGATCAAAAGCTAAACCCAGCAAAGTGAACAAATCGAAGGCAGCTAAAGAAAACGCCTCCGAGGCGGCGGAACCTGACGGGAGAGCCGACGCCGCCGATCCTGATCCGACCGCTCCAGAACAGAGCACACAGGGTGCTATGGTTGCTGGGAAGAAAAGAGGTCGCAAATCTGTGAAGAAAGATCAGACGGAACAGCGTGGAGAAGATACTCCGAAGGAAGTCGAACTTCCTGCATCGATGGAGGTGGAAAACGAGAGTGGTGCTACTGAGGACGGTGACAGGCAAAGCGTCAAGGAGCTTAGGAGGTCCACGAGAGATCAGACGCGCAAACGGGCAGCTTTGGGGCCTGATAGAAATCCCTCTCCTTGCAAGACAAGAAGCCGCGAGAAGGTCGAAACATCTGCAGAGGACCAGGATGGAGTAGCTCAAGCTTCTACTCCGAAGTCTCACAGGAACAAAAAGAATGTTTACAAGGCTGAGATGCTCTCTCCACTTCACCAGCGAGGAAGCCCTATCAGGTACTGGTATTCGAAGTTGGATCTCTGACTGCTTTATTTTTTTACAGCATCAAAAATAATTTACTGTCATGTTCAATGTGCTGTGCGATTAGATCCTGTGCCATCAGCTCATCTGTTCTGTACCAGGGACAATGTCAACTAGCTGTGCGTCACGGGCAACGTTCCCAGTTGTTGTTGCAATTTCTGTATTGATAACTTTTGAACCACTTTTGAAAGAGACATTGCAAATCTGATTTCCGAGACAATTCTGGTATGCTAAATGACCACTTTCCCATTGGAAAGAATGCCCTTAATCCAATATGGTGGCTTTTAAGATGGCGGCCATGTTCCATATATAGCCTAAAATCACCCATTACTTGCTGGGATGTTCAGATATGTCATTTTCGTTTCTGAAATTAAAGGGTGTCCTGAGACTGTTGATTCACCCTGTAGTGCAGTGCTTATTTTCTTACGGCATCAAAGATAATTTACTGTCTGTTCATATTTTATTCATCAGAATGAGATTCACCAGGGTGCTTCCTTCTTCTGCCACCAAAGCTGGGGATTTTGAAATATTAAGTCCTCTTTCAGTGCAGGTAATTCCTTCATTTCTTAGATTGATTCATAAAGAGAATTCACTTCACTTCTCAATCACAATGTTGTTGTTTTTTATTATTTAGGAATCAAACTCACTGAAGAAAAGGAAACAGGCTAAGAAGTTAGTGCAGAAAGCCAAAGCGCTGCAGCACAGTAAAGGGGAGAAGCCCGCTGTTCGGCGCTCAGCCAGGAGCAAAGAATCTGTCCAGATAAATTACTGTGAGGATGAGGTATGGCTATAATCTTGTTCATATGCAGGTTGTGTCCGTTTAAAGCGTCTTGTCCTAAAGTGTCTTTTGGGTTTCAGGACTCCGTCGTGTTCTTGGAAGACGGTCCGAGCGACCCTGCACCTGCGACGCAAGAAAGTGCCGACAAGAAAAGACTCCGCAGTCTTAATGACGTTTTGGGAAAGAATTTACTTTCTAGTAAGGCTTCGAAGAATGCTCCAGGTACTGTGTGTATGTGTATAACTTTATATACTTTATATAATTTAGCATTTTCTCTCATAGAAGTAACTCATTTTCTTTTTTATAGCTTCTAAACTTGCCCCCATGCCTGTGGAAAGGAAAGCCCAGAGACCTTCAGCAATCATCTCTATACTTGACGACAGCAGGTATTACTTTAGACAGCTAAGCTGCAGAACATGCATGTGGGTTACTCCATGAAACAGGAGTTTATAAATAATAAACATATAATATTAGTCCGTTTATTATAACAATAATTTGTTTGTCCGATTCTGATTTTCTTTCTTTCTTTCTAAGAGCTGATGCTGTTTTAAACGTCTTATTAAGTTCCCTGAAGTAAAAATAAAAATTACCTTAAAATAACTTTATAAAGAACTTTGCTGAATACAGGGCTGTGACCGAAATAGATCCCTACTCATTAGTATTATCCTATAAATATAGAGAGACTCTTTAGTTTACTAAGCAGCATGACTGAAATCAGACACTTCCTCATCATCGACGTACATCAACACCGGTCTCGTAAACAAACATGCGAGTGTCTGCGCCGTGTTTAAAGCACCTGAACTGAATTCTGAATTCAGGTTAGTAAAGCACCGTCATGTTCATCAGCGTACAAGTGTAAATGTGACCGGCACAGAATCGGTTATACGAGATTCCAGGATTCCGGTCGATCGGAGCATCTCTCTTTTCCGAGATTATTTTGGGTACAGGGTGCATCTCTAGCAAGTTAAGACCATATAGTTTTCATGATAATGTCATTGCATTATATATTAATTGAGCGATTTCATTCTACCGTAAACATGGCTGCAGTTTTCATGGAGTGACCCATAACTTAAATGATAAAAAATAAAAATAATAAATAAATGATAAGCTTGTTTACTAGTCATGCGTATAATTTAAATATCACATTCACAGCCGCGAGGGTTCAGAGAACTCTCAAGATGACGAGCAGTTCCGGGCAAAGAGGGAGTTCCTGAAAAGTGGCCTACCGGAGTCTTTTAAAAAGCAGATTGCTAAGACGGCAGCTAACAGAGAGGCGTATGCTCAGGCCTGTACCTCGTTCCAGTCTGTGGTTCATGTACAGCAGAGACCCATGGGTGAGATGACACTCCTGTACAGTGTGTCTAATTATCAGTACTATTATTGGTTATACATGTTTGGTTTGTCATTGCTATGTACAGATTGCTCTGTGTGGACTCTTCCCTGGCCTGAAAATCCCTTCTTGAGTTGCCTGAAGGAATGTGACTATTTACCGTCTGTCCAACTTGTGCCATTGGAGGACCACAAGGGCCACTTCACTGTTCCTGCTCAGAGAACCTGTAGAGAAGAGGTGTGTGTGTGTGTGTGTGGTCATTGAGAAGTGGGTATATACAGAGTCAAAAGTCTCACACCCTTTTATTTCAGAAATGAAAGGGAAAAAGGCATATCTGAATACCCCAGTAAGTAATGGGTGACGGGGTCTTTTAGTCTATGTGTGGAACATGGCCGCCATTTTGAATGCTGCCGTATTGGATCAAGGGCAAGTTATATAACGTGTTCAATGTGCTGCCGCTCGTGCTGAGCGATTGGATCCTGTGCCATCAGCTCTGTGTTCTGTACCAGGGTCAGTGACAAATAGCTGTGCATCACTGTCAACATTCCCAGTTGTTGTTGCAATTTCTGTATTGATAACTTTTGAACCACAAGAGATATTGCAAATCTGATTTCTGAGACAATTCTGGTATGCTACATGACCACCTTCGCATTGGAAAAACTTGCCCTTGATCCAATATTGCAGCTTTAAAGATGGCGGCCCTGTTCCAGACATAAAAAGATCACCCATTACTTGCTGGGATGTTCAGATATGTCTTTTTCTCATTTTTGTCCTGAGACTGTTGACTCACCCTGTAGTGTAGATGTGATGTGACTATTGAAGTAGTTGCTATAAATACGGTTCTGGAATATCTCCTCAGGTCTCTGGGAGGCAAGAAAACTTTACGGAAGTAGTCAGAGAGCGACTCTTAGAAGAAATTAGTGCGTCCAATCCCTCTTTCCCTGTCCAGAGATTTTTTACTCGATTTCTAAAGAGACACAAAGAATTCTTACAGGCTGCAGCTGTCGGTAAGAACGTATTACTGCTCTGTCACTTTTTTGTATTACGTTTATATTTGAGATGCATTATTTTTCTTGTGAGGGGTAACAAATGAAACATTGACATTGAAAAATGATTTATGTCCTCAGAACCTGATTGTGGGTCTAAAACAGCTCCCCCTGTGTCAACTGGTGGAAAGCGTAAACGTGTAGATGAGGGAGAGCGAGCAGGCAAGCTAGCCAAGAAACAAAAGTCTGCTCATAAGGAGGAGGAGGAGACCATAGTTATTTCAGACAGCCCGAGTACTACAGCTGATGGAACGCCAGAGGCCACAGAGTCCGTGGCTCGCAGCTCAGGCCGAAGGAGGAGATCACTGAGAAACAAGCAGGAGTCAGCTGAGGAGCCCAAACCCACAGAGGATAAGACGCAGTGTGACACTGTGATTATACTTGACTCTCCACCTTCAGAAACATGTCCAAAAGGTAAAGAGAAAACGTATTAGGTTTCTTGATTCCTTTTTTCTTTCAGCCTCTTCCTTATATTGTATTAGATTTTACTGTCACTACATCTACTCCTAATTGTGGTTGACTTCCTCCTTTTGAGGCTTAGTAAAATTTTGCCATTGTTTATTATTTTCCCAGATGGTGTTACTGAGGATGTGCCCTGGACCGAGAAGTACCAGCCCCAGCATTCTAGTGACGTCATTGGAAACACGGCTTCTGTTAGGAAATTGCACAGGTCTGCACTCTTCAGGACTGTTGATTATTTTTCCGCAGAATGCTGTAAATTAGGGAGCTACATCACTGACGTTCTTTTATTATTATAACTAGTTGGTTGAAGGAATGGAAACTCAGGGCTGACCGTGAAGAGAGAAGAAATCAGCAGGAGAAAAAGCAAGAGGATGATAGTAATGGTAAAAAAATATCTGTCACACTGCAGTTCCTGAGTCTGAGATTAGTTTGATGTGTGTAAGAGTGTGTATTCCTGACTGTGCTGTGTCTGCGTAGACTCCTGGTTAGGAGGTGACAGCAGCGATGGGCTGGAGGATGCAGAGGACTTGCTCTGTAACACACTGCTCATCACGGGCCCCACTGGAGTAGGCAAAACCGCAGCGGTATATGCCTGTGCCCAGGAGCTCGGCTTCAAGGTGTGTGTTCTCCTGTGTAATACAGGTTAAACATTTAGTAAAGATAAGGGGTGTTAAAGTTTGGTTTTTTAGCCTACTTGAAAATATGAATTACACTCTTTTCCCTTTTTTGGTCTTTCCCTTTTTGCTGATGAATATGTTAATGAGCTCTGCTCTGATTGGCTGATTCATGATTTACAGCGTGATTCATGAAAATTTAAGAGCTTTGCTGTCATTGTGTGAGAACAACAAATTTGTAAGCGAGGCACCGCAGTGGCTCACACAGCCTACATCATTTGTAAGCAGGAGCTGATGTAAATGTACAAAGAAGGCATTTCAAGATGACTAGATGTTTTGTTAAATGACTGTCCTTTCCACTTCAATGGTGGAGAACCTAATGATGGCTAGAAGGAGCGAATTAGCTATGGAGTGGATTTCCAAATTGCTCCCTAGGCAAGTAGATAATGGTTTGGACGCACTAAATAGTGCACTCTGTGCTCATCACATTCAGGAATTCAGGCGATATCTGATGAGAACCAAGTTCAGATAGACAGAAAGGCAATTTTAGACACTGATTGTAATTTTCTGCCCTAGGTGTTTGAGGTAAATTGTTCCTCTCAGCGTAGTGGCCGTCAGATCTTGTCTCAGTTGAAAGAGGCCACCCAGTCTCATCAAGTGGACATCCAAGGGGTCAATGCCCATAAGCCCACCTTCTTCAACAGTTACAGCAGCAGTAGTCTTTCAGCCAAAGCTGGCTCTTCGCCTAGTAAGTGGATGCTACGTCCTCCAAACATACTACATCAGTCTCGGCAACATTCATTACCTTCAACATTGCATTCATAGGCTGTCTTACTCAGTATTTATTTTTCTATAACAGGGAAGGTGAACTCTCCTAGACGAGTTGTGTCCTCGCCCAGGAAACCGCCGCAATCCCCTCGAGGTGCTGCATCAAAGAAAGGAAGCCTGGCCCCGAAATCACTGGCTAGTTTCTTCAAAATGGGTGGGAGGCTTACAGGAAAAGACGACATTAATCAAGAAAAAAAGACTCAAAAATGTAAGTGTCATGAGTAAAGTTAAAAATAAGAAGCATTTTTTCTAATCAAGACCTCTTACCGGTCATATCAGGGCGACAGATATTTAAAGACGTGCTTAAAATGATACTTGTCTGTTGAAAAGGCTGTCCCAAGACCTCTGGCAAAGTCTCTCAAGGTAAGTGTAAGGTTCAAGAGACTAAAGCCCGTTGTGAAGAGCAAAGCAAGAAAAGTGCCACCTCGCTCATCCTGTTTGAAGAAGTTGACATCATATTTGATGACGATTCTGGATTCCTGACTGCAGTTAAA
Organism: Hassar affinis; assembly: GCA_025674545.1. Taxonomy (NCBI): domain Eukaryota; kingdom Metazoa; phylum Chordata; class Actinopteri; order Siluriformes; family Doradidae; genus Hassar; species Hassar affinis. The sequence goes on from JAOVYV010000028.1 coordinate 13,793,631, forward strand.
ACCTTTATGGCGACTACCAAAAGACCCGTCATCCTTACAACCAGTGGTGCGTGCTAGAACAGTGCCTGATTAGTTCATTTTTTTTGATGGAATATGATAAATAACGATCTAGGGTTGTTGTTTTTCAGATCCTACATTCTGTGCGATGTTTGATGGTTGCTTTGATGAAATCCATTTCAAGCCTCCGTCTTTGGTAAGATCGGTTGTTGTGTGATTTTATCCGGTGTCGCTTCTGAAGAGTGGTCATCTTGAATGTGGTTAATGGTTCTGTCGTGTCCCAGGTGGATGTGGCGAGTTACCTGCAGCTGCTGTGTCTCGCGGAGAACGTGAGGACGGACGCGCAGGACTTGTCGTGTTTGTTGCATTGGAACAGATGCGACATCCGGCAGAGCCTCCTACACCTGCAGTTCTGGAGCCGCAGTGGAGGAGGACGCCAGGTGCCACGCCCCCTCTTACAGTCAGGTAGGTCCAGACATTCGGGATCAATTCTACAATGTGGCGAATAAATGCATCTTTTGAACACGTTGGTTTTCTTTGCTCAGGAGGGTCCGAGTGCGAGATCAAGAAAGAGGCTGCTAAAGTGGAAAGTGTTGCTGGTGATGGAACGCTACCTCCAGCCAGTATACCACCATGTCATATTGGGTGCACAGAGTCTTTGTTGGGATTTCTAAACACCAAGCAAGAAAAAGGAGTAGAGGATTTGTTCAAGGTAAACAATCCTTTTTAACTTAATCCCTAAACTTTAATCCCTAAAATCTTGTGAATGCTTCAAGTACTTAACACCTCTCATGTTTCAGGGTGAACCTTCTGCTGAGGACAGGATGAGATGCTTGGATCTTCTCTCAGAAGCTGAAAGGAGAGGTGTGAATTTGCTTTACTCTAACCTTGAAGTGCTGCTCCCTCTGCCCATTCGTCCGTTGCCAGACCCCGTTCACAGACAGCGATTGTCTTCGAACACAGAACCACAGCCTGAGCTCATGGCTAGATTCAGCAGCAAAGTAGAGCAGGACGAGCATTCTGATGGCACAAGCCCTCTCAAAGTGTCATCTAGACTGCACCGGAAAAAGAAGGTGTACATAGATCTTCAGTCGGACTCCGAATCAGAGGATGGCTTTCTGTCTCTGCCTAAGCCCAGTTCAGACAAAAAACGAGCCCAGGAGGAAGCTGCTGAGGATCCACCAGCATCCAAAGCTGTGAGGGTGAAGGTTGAGTTGTCTGAAGCTGAGAGGAAAAAGAGTCAGTCTGTGTCACAGTGCCTGAGCTCCTTAGCGGAGTATTTGGACAACGTGTCATTCCTGGACTCATCTCTGCACTACAAGCCTCCTCAAACCGAAGGAGCGTGCAGCCCACAGGACTTCAACGGGACAGGAGCAGAGGTCAAGTGTGGAATGACTGATGATGTTCCTCTGGAGTGTGGAGGTCATATGAGTGGTTTTGACACAAAAGAAATCCAAGCTGTGTTAGGCAGTCTGAGTTTTTCGAAGTGTAAGGCCAGGATCTCTGAAGCCTGGAATAAAGTCCAGGAGTTGGAGGAGCCGGTGAGGACGGAGACCGTGGAAGAGATCAGCCTTCCTGTAGCCTCACACAGGCAGAGATTCTGCCTCTCTCACAGCAAACTACTTGAACCCAGGTGAGAATACAACAATTGTGGAAATGCCTGAGATTTATTTAGTGCAGGATATACTACACAAATCACAGATTGGACAAGCGTACATGACAGGACAGATTTACAGTGTTTACAGCAAGTAGTGCGTCACTTATCGGGTTACTTCCTGTTTTAAGATGAACAATGGTGTAGAAAAGCCTGTTCTGACCTGCTGATTAAATTCTTCACTCGGACCAAAGGCCACCCATGGATACCCCTGTTAGATTATTACATATACTTTATAGAGCACTAAAGCAAAGAGGGACATGTTCATGAAAAGCCACAGTGACCCAGCTAACATGGGTATGCTTGGAGCTCTAAGACAAAACGCAGAGAAGGATGTGAGGAGACAAGAAATCCATGCCATTAACATTTGGTGAGATTTGATGTTTGCTGTAATCTTGCGTTATGTTATAGGGTGATGGATTTGAAGAAAGAGGTGATGAGCACGGTTCTTACCAGCCGATCATTCAGCATGCAGGGGAACCGAGTGGCAGTGACTGTGGACTACCTGCCCTGCCTGCGCTCCATGTGTAGATCAGAAAGACTGAAGGAGCAGGGCACCGTCAAACGCAACAAACGGTAACTTTCTTTTCAGAGCTCTAATTGTTCCAGATCTGCTTTGAGAAACATTAAATCACTATGAGGAAATCTCATAGATGGATTAGTCCAAGTTCAGCAATGGCGACTGGAAGGTTGAGTTCCAATATGTAGCTTTGGTTGGGGGGAAGGGGTTGGGGGGTCATACAGTATTATAATATAGTAGTGTGCAGCATTCACCATGCAAGGGTTACAGTAGAGCAGAGTTAAGCTAGTTGACGGTGAATAAGACAATTAAAAAAAAAACATTCAGCTAAGCAGTATCAAACAGTAAATACATAACAGGCTAATAATAAGGCTGATTATGAGACCCTTGTAATTGAAAGGGCAAGTCTGTAGTAAACTGAGACTGGGAATAAGACTGATCGACGCTCTGCCAGTAGCCCAGGTAGACTATGGACAGTGGCAAAGGAATGCAAAAAAACAAAAAACCTAACCTGCCTAACCAGAGCTATCCTGCACAAGAAGTGATACTACCATGGTGACAAATCTTAAGGCACACCCAGTCTGCCTGTCCATACTAGAGGGACTGAGAGAGAGAAGAGAAAGCAACCAACTGAGGCTAAGGCAGAACCCAAGATTGCTATATATTTAAAAGCAGCATTCATAAAACTGGGAGCAAATATTAGTCTCTCACGTACAAAATGATGTCCATCAGGGAATTTTATCTCCAAAAGCCCCCCAGTTCAGACAGCAGTGATTCTGATCAGGGGACAAGAATACAGCGACTGAATTCCAATTAGAGGAAGGGTGCACCAGCCAAACGCCAGGGACACGGCCATTGGTCACATCTCCATCTGTCAAGGAGAGAAAGAAACAACAAGTAACATACTGGCACCTAACACCCGTGCTGTTATCAGAATGGTCCCCCTTACCCGTACTTTAGGAAATCAGAAGCAGCAAACAGAACACTAAACAGTTTCGTCACACTCATAGGGAAAATAAAATACCTAAGCTGTTAATATAAATTGAATATGTGACAAGGAAGGACTTCACAGGACAACAACAAAAAAAACACTCCAAAGCCTCGGGGGGTTGAAGAGCCATTTTCCAGTCTCTAACTGAATCTCTAAATTCAAATTCGACTGAGACAGATATCAGAGCGGGACAATAAACCGGAAACCATCGCATAAACTGAAAGAGAGAGAGTGAGAATGAAGTGAAATACTAAGCAAACCGAATTGCAAAATCGTTTAAATGCTTAAGGCCGTTCTTGAGATTTTGAAATGTCTGTTGCATCGCTCCCTATGGATGAAATTTCACGAACGTTGGTGTGCGTCTAAAGAAAGTGGCAGTGATGCAGGGTGTTATATTTCCTGAGGTTTGGGCTGTTGCATCAGAACATATCAGCTAGTACAATGCTAGATCTTTGCTTTGAGCATGATTCACTAGGTGGTGCTACTCCACAAATGAATCGTAATGAGCGAGGGTAACGTGCCTCCTAGGGGCCAAGTTGGCGTAAAAAGCTCAGGATTTTAGGCAACGCAGTTTTCAAGCCCAAAACATTTGGGGCTACGGCCAAACCAAGTTTCATGTGGAATGGTGGAATCTATATACAGTATATCTATATATCTATGGTGGAAGTATATGATATCACTGACAAAATCTGGTGAAAAAAAAAAAAAAACTTGACAGTATTAATAAATATTAAATAAATAATAAATAAATTCACTGTGAGTATTTTGTGGGTTATCTCTATGGTACAATGTACACTAACCTTTCACGGCACATCATGGGATTAAAAGTGTGTGCTGGCTATTCTCCAATCTTTTCCTTAAAAAAAAAAAAAAAAAGGAATGGAAAGCCTACTCTTGAATAAAAATGATTGTCAGGTAACTGATGTAAAATTCTAGACAGTCAAGCCCCAGCATGTTGAGAGAGAAAACCAGGACAGGATGTGGCCTCGTGCCTCTCATCTTGCATGAGCTTTAGGTGTGGACACTTGTGCGGCTATTCTAAACGTGTCACAGCATTGGGTAATGCCACAGACCGAGTGTGTGTGCCCTGAGGGAGGGGGAGTGTGAGTTTCGAAATTAAGTTTTTGATGTAAACTGACATAGCTAATAATAGCTGACAGTTTCATGGTGTTCACTGTTCTGTTTTTCTTCACAGGTTCTTGCACTACCTTGATGGCATTCACCTCGACCTCCCTAAAAGCACTCTTCAGCACCTGGCCTCCGATTTTCCTTGAGCTGTTTGATCGCCGTGTGCTGAAGCAGCCTGGTCCTGGCAGCTGGTTTATATGCATTTGTACAGTAATATTATATACCATGATAGCAAGGAAGGTTTTATGGTTGATTTTCTGTTTCATTTTCTTTCTTTCTTTTTTTTTTAATCAGACTCTGTGTGGTGAGTCTAATGTTTTGTACTTTTTATCATGTAGTATGTTTTATCAAGTAATAAATTTATACTTACAACTTGTCAGAAAACACCAAAAAAATGTATAGAACGCTGAAAATTGTTCTTGGAGACCTCTAATGACTACTCTGGTAGTTCAGCGCCTTTTTCACTAACTGCAAGATTTTATATCGGGCACTTAAATTCATCTTTCATTAGTTTTCTGTACAATTTAACATTCATTGATTAGGATTAATATTTACAAATACAACTTTATTTAATGTTGCAATGAAATGAAACAATAAATGTGCATATTTTTACAACCTAACATGCATCACGAGATCTTTTTGCAGAAGTTTCCATTTGACTGCTTCTGTGCAGCCCTCTTATTTTTATAACCCTTTACCATGGTGACAGTCTGAACAGGAAACGCACTATGACTCTAGTAATCTCTTCTGATGTCTAGACAATTTCATTTTAAAGACTTAGCATGTCTTCCTCAGATTCTTGCTTTGCTGTACGGTATTATAAAATATTAAGTTATGTCTTTGTTGCAGCTTTTTTTTCAGCCTTCAACATTGTTTTTCATTCGGCTAATAAAGATGGATAAAGTGCTGTTTGAAAATGTCCGAGTTTAACAAACCAGATCTCTGCATATGAGATGTTCAGCTGAAACAGTTGGGCTTGGCAGCACGGTATAGGTCTGGGTTTGAATCCACGGCCTGGTGGTCAGGGGAATTTGCATGTTCTCCCCATGGCTGTGTGAATTTCCTCCCAGTCCAAAGGCATGCAGTCAGGTAAATAGGAGATACTAAATTGTGTGTGTGTGTGTGGACTGGTGAGTCTTTCCCTGCCTTCTTCCCAGTGAGCGCTGGGATAGGCTTCAGTACACCAGGCAAACCAGTAGCAGGATTAGCAGCTTGGATAATGAGTGAGTGGGTTTTGGGGTATCAAACTGGTGCACTTGGCCTGAAATGGTTCTGTATCAATAAAAAGGTTGTGTCTATCAAACAACATCACTGGTATTGTTTCTCAAATTGGGTTCTAGGGAAACAGCCCTTTTCTCCATGATCTGATTTTATTCATTTTTATACACTCAGTCTTCTTTCACAGAACCTCCAGTACAACCCATTCAGATATCTAATCAGTCAGTCATGTAGCAGCAGAGCAATGCAGAAACAATCATGCAGACAGGTCAAGCTTAAGTTCACATTGAACATTAGAATGGGTAGAACTTGTGATCACTGTTATTCTGATTGTGGTGTGGATGATGGAATGGTGTGCCAAAGTTGGGTGGAAGAAAACTATGAATTTACAGCTATAATAAATTAGTAATTAAAATTCAACAATGTTAGAAGTCAAATGTCCTGCGCAGAGCCCCGACCTCAACCCCACTGAACACCTCCGGGATGAACTGGAACACTGACGGCACCCAAGTTTTCCTCACACATCATCAGTATCTGACCTCGCTTATGCTTTTTAGCTGAATGAGCACAAATCCCCACAGCCACGCTCCAAAATCTGGTGGAAAGCCTTCCCAGAAGAGTGGATCTTATATATATATATTTATATATATTCATTAATTGCACATTGCACCAGTAAGGGCAGAGTGTCAAGGTTCAATTAGCAGGGTAAGAGCACAGTTTTGCTTTAAATATTCCAATGCACACAACATTATGAGTGACACACCAGGGTTCAAAAGAGGACAAATTGTTGGTGCACGTCTTACTGGTACATCTGTGACCAAGACAGCAAGTCTTTGATGCATCAAGAGCCACGGTATCCAGGGTAATATCAGCATACCAGGAAACATTTTCCACCACCAGCATCACGTAGTGACCTG
>JAOVYV010000028.1:13815479-13829776 GCA_025674545.1 Hassar affinis
CACACAGAAATTTCCCAGGTCGCCCCACACGGGGATCGAACCCGGGTCCTTCTTGCTGTGAGGCGACAGCGCTATCCACTGCGCCACCCAGATTCCATGTCAGTTTTTGCTAAATACAGCCCGGCTTGGATGTTTGTCTTTTTTTTCTTGCCATGCTACCCCACAGCTCAGACACATGAAGAATGGAGATGAATGGAGTACAGAATCAGAACTTCCTGCAGCTCCTTCTTTAAGTTCGCCTCCTGGTCCAGGTTTCTTCTTGTGGTTTCTTCTTGTGTTTTGGAGAGACGTCCAGTTCTTGGTTATGTCTCTGTTGTGCTGTATTTTATCCATGTGTTAATGAGCGTCTTCACTTCTCCACGGTGTAAGATCTGATGCCTTGTAAGATGTTTTGCACATTCCTCCTGAGTGATCGCTTTGATGCTTTGTAAGCTCTGTGTGCACCGGGGCTTCTGCTGTAAGATAAGAAACAAAATAAATGTCAGAAACCTCCTACTAGAACAGCTGAACTTCATTTGGGGTCAATGAGAGAGACTGTAATTGATGGCAGGTGTGCACTGATTCTGTTTAACATGAGTTCTCAGTTATGTGCACAGTTGTGCAGCCACATTATTTTCAGAAGGTGTTAAACGATTTACACCAGAACACTGATGGAGAAACATTTGTCCCGTCCACAGCTAAAGTGGGGAAGACGTCGCTGATCATGTCACTGGTCAGTGAAGAATTTCCTGATGAGGTATGCCAGTCTCTCATCACATTCATGATGCTTTGGATTGTTCATGTGTTATATATCTTATACATCTGCTGTTTTGCTGCACTTAAGGTCCCGTTGCGTGCTGAAGAGATCACCATTCCTGCTGACGTCACCCCTGAGAGAGTCCCCACACACATAGTGGACTACTCGGGTACGGTCGTATGGCATGCACATCGACTCCGAGTACTACACACTGATCGATTGTTATTTGAGCCCCCGCTCTGCTTTTTCATTGCTTTTCTGAGCTGTTGATTCCTGTTGTTCTATCAGCTGATTTTATTTTCTCGACCTGTAGAAGCAGAGCAGTCGGATGAACAGCTGTACCAGGAAATATGTAAGGTGAGTGCGCTGAGTGCGCCGACATGATTAGGTCAGGATGATATGAGTATATAATAACTCAACAAAGGAATGAATCGTCAAACTCAGTCTTCATTATTAGAGTTTTAATGCATCACCTCTGGCTTGCTGACAGTTTATTAACTAAATTATGTACCATAACCGTATTGTGTATCATGTAGATATTTTATTTATGGTCATATCAGCCATTAATCATAATGATTATTATTTATGACATCACAGTGCTGTTGAATGCTTGAATCTGATTGGTTAGGAGGTATTCATTAGTGCTGGGCGGTATACTGGTTTTAATTTCCAGTATGATATGAATGTCGAACTGAAGATACATCCAGGTAACTGCTGTTTCGCAGTTCAGGGATCGTCTTCAGTCACGGAGATTTCTGCTCTCTGGCAGGTCGAAACCATTCACCGCAGGTCTTGTCTCGTTTCATGAGCTCTGCCCGGTTATTATCCATAGACGAATATTTGGAGCGATATCCAATCAGTTGGATTTGAAGGTGGGACTTGTGATGGTGTCATTATGGAGAAAACTAACGCAAGAAGAGAGAAGCTTCTGATTGGCTGTTCACATCTGAACATAGGCATGGATACAACTGGACTGCATTTTCTTCCTCATGTTCAAGTCCCAGTTCCTTTTTTCTTCTTATACAGTGCAATATACACTCTATACAAGATGACCATACAAACACCAGAATCGTAAAAAATAGAGTGATACGGGGTCATACTGCCCAGCAGTAGTGTTCATACATTTTCTTTGATGGTGTCTCCAGTGTCAGGGTTTATAATTTGAACACTGAAAAGTCTTTACGTATGACATCACGGTTTCTCCCAACACGACGAGCTGCGGCGTTTACCTTAATAACCTTAATAATTTCAGGAGAGAGAAGAGGAGAAGAAGAAGACAGTTTATAACACAGCTGTTATAAATAACTATGTGTGGTGTTGCTGATCCTGTAGTATCAGTGAAATAAACCACTTGTGGGTGTACAAGGTAGAAAAAGATTTAAGTCAGTGTTGTAACTCTCCATCACACAACTCTGTCAAAAGATTCTGTTGTCTTAAAGTACTGTGATACAACACGATATTTATTGCATTCATAATCAGCCTCTTATCTGTATCTGTATAATAAGGACATTGTTGGATTTAATCCTGCTTTTCTATCTGATTTTAAAGTCACTACTGTATAACATACACCACATAGGCTGCACTTACTAGATTGCATTTCATGTTTCTTTCTATTATACGGTTATAGAACCCAGACGTGTCACTCATCTCTTCTTCTTCTTATCTTGTGTTTCAGGCAAATGTCATATGCATAGTGTACTCAGTAAACAACAAAAAATCTATCGAGAAGGTAGGCTTGTTCCTTCAGATAAGTAGTTACCAGTTTTCTTTTTTAAAGTGGTTATTTAAATGGTTTTCTGGTGTTTCAAAGCCTTTTTTTGCTCGACTCTAGGTGACGAGCCACTGGATTCCCCTCATCAATGACAGAACAGACAAGGACAGCAGGTGTGTGTGGCTGCAGCCTATACAAGGGTTAACGGTGCCTGGGAATGTTTGACCTGCTCATTTCTGTGACCTATGAGAAAGACTGTGGACGTTGTGTTGGCACGTGTGGCTTTAATGATTCAGAGGAATTCGAGTATCTTTCAAAATCTTTAAAAAAAAGTTCACAAGCAGCGACGTTAGAAACGCAGATGTGAGGTTTTTTTTATAAGGTAGATCTAGACGAATCTATGATGAGTTGTATGATAAGTGATGTGATGTTAATGCTTTTAAAGCGTGCCTCCTCCAGCAGGATGGAGCAGGACAAAGTCATAAAGCTGGGCCTGAATATTTTTCTGGTTTGTCACAAAAAATCAGCAAATCAATCATGCTGTTCCGAGTGTATAAACGTCTTGTAACGTTTTGCAGAGTGCCCCTAATTCTGGTCGGGAATAAGTCAGACCTGGTGGACCATAGCAGCATGGAGACCATTCTGCCCATCATGAACCAGTATTCAGAAATTGAGACTTGTGTTGAGGTAAGGACAGCTCTTCATAGTACAAACATGAAACTGAATGTTGCAAAAGGATCCATAACATTTAGGGTTAAACTGCGTTCAGAAAGTCATTCTAAACCTAAGCCTGATAGATATAGAAAATGTTCAGCCAGAGATGTTGAGTGTGTGAAGACATGCAGGAAACTTGCATCACCTGGCGGCTCAGGTGGCACCTGCCGTGTTCTGGTGGGATACGTTTCAGTACAGTTCATACCTTTCAATTAAGAGACCGGTTTTACAAGACTTCATGCACGCAGTCTTTGACATATGGAGTAAATCACACCGATCCTTCTACTTCAGGCTGGGTTATGATCTGTCTCTTTCTTCACACCACCAGAGAAAAGCCGTTATATAAATATATCCCTATGGATGCATCTACAATGCATTTAAGTGACTGTAAATCAGACTGTAAGGTGATTCTTCTTCTTTTTATTCTTCTTCTTATTATTATATTAGCTGCACTGACTGTATTTATGCATTACGTAGTTGAATACTTGAAACTGATTGGTTAGAACATATGGATTAATGTTATATAACCATTTGGCTGTAAGATGAGATTTATATGAATACACTTCTTCCAAAGAGTTGGTGTTTCTTTTTCCACGGGCTTGTATGGAAGGCACCTGATATAACCTAAGACTAATATTAAACATATTTTAAATCAAAAGCATATACTCATCGATGTGCTGAAGCTTTCCTAAAACGAGAGAGTCTTTAGAACTGAGGAGTTTGCGCTTTCCGGTTTCTCTGCAACTTAACAGAAGACCGTTTTTTAACATCCTTTTAACTTCAAGAAAGAGAAAAAGAGCAGATGTGAGGAAACAACTGTTTATCGTTGCTGTAGAATGAGTGATAACTGGAACCCACTTCTTGAATGTTCTTGAACATTAAATGTATCTATAAACCGTTTTGCTGCATTGCACCACTTTGGCGGTGATAATTTGCAGAGCTGCACGTTATTCCTTACCTATTCATGACAATGCGTATAAATATTGGAGAATTAATGTTGTAAATTAGGCCAATGAGGTAGATTAGAAGATCTGAATTAATCTGAACCTTTATTTGTGTTTTTAGTGTTCTGCAAAAAACCTGAAGAATATCTCAGAGTTGTTCTACTATGCACAGAAGGCTGTTTTGCACCCTACAGGGCCGCTGTACTGCCCTGAGGAAAAGGAGGTGAGAGATTCTTGGATATTGAGCAGCATGAAAAAATGATATAGAGCTTAGTTCCTCTGCTTTAGTAATTACGCTACCAGTTCCCACAAAAATGTCCTCTACTCCCATATAAGGATGAGGTTTTTATTTACATGAAAGTGATTTAATATTCAGGATTAATGATTCAGGATGGAATGATGCCTGTCTTCTGGTTTCAGATGAAGACTTCATGCATCAAAGCACTTACTCGCATCTTCAAGATCTCCGACCTGGACAACGATGGCATCCTAAACGACCATGAGCTCAATTTTTTCCAAGTATGAACCATGTTCTTTTTTTTTTTTTGTACAGGAGGTGTCGTTGCTTGATTTCATTTATTAATATTGAAATTATTTATGTAGACTTAGTCTAATGGCAGAATGCCCTCCTTCTTCTTCTTTTTTTTTTTTTCAACAGAGAACCTGCTTTAACATGCCACTTGCACCTCAAGCGTTGGAGGATGTGAAAAATGTTGTGCGGCGAAACATGACTGATGGTGTGAGGGACAACGGGCTCACTCTTAAAGGTCAGCTGCTGGACATGATCCTCAGTGATTTTAATACACTCCATACTTTTGTTCAATCATTGGCTTTCTCACATGGCCTTATAATAATTTTTTGCCATAAATAATATAATAATTCCTCTGGAGCAACTTTTGCAAAATATGCTGGATTATTAGAGTCTGTCAAAGGTCTAAATGCAAATATGCATATCTGACTCAGTTGTGTGCTCTTCTCCTGCCAGGTTTCTTGTTCCTACACACTCTGTTTATCCAGAGAGGGAGGCATGAGACAACGTGGACTGTGCTTCGAAGGTTTGGCTACGACGATGACCTGGAGCTCACCCAGGAATACTTGTTTCCACTGTGAGTCTCATACAGCGTTATGGGCAAAGTAATACAGTGTTGCTGAACCAGTAATGCAGTTTCAACAAAAGCTTAATTACATAAAGCTCTTTATAGAATTTTTTCAGCATGTCACAAATTGTTGCTTGATGAACCGGTCTCTGTACTTTTGTGTTTACCATCAGGACCTCAGTGAATGCAGACAAAGCAGGTTAACCCTGCTAAACAAAACAATATCGCTTCATATTATAATAGTAGACTGTTTTACTGAATGAATAATGCATTATTGGTACACTATTCCAGTGCTGAGTGAAAACCTGTCTCATTGGAGTCAGCCGATTCATTTTCGAGCTCTAGAAGCAGCAAATAAATAAATAAAAATAGATATTTTAATTTCTCATTGTCGTTGATGGGTATAGAGAGGTCCCAAACCAGCTTTCAGTTGACTCAAAGAGCTAAAACCTTAAAATGAGCTTAAATGTTATGCAGGAACCTGGAAGGAAATACTAATGAAATTAAATTTGTACATTAGATATAAAGACTGTTGCACAACATAAAGATACATCATTAGACCTGTTTATGATTTTATTTTATTTGCTTTTATACCACAGTTAAAATAACAAGGTGTAAGTTTTTACAGCCTGTAAACCACCACATTACAGCAGTCTGTATTAGTGCCAGGAACGAGCAGGATTGCATTAAATCTTCTAATCTGGGACCATCCATGTTTGTGCAGGTTAAAAATACCTCCGAACTGCACCACAGAGCTGAACCACAATGCGTATCTCTTCTTGCAGAGTGTCTTTGACAAGCATGACAAGGTGAGTATCAATTCTGGAGACACTTGGTAAGCTTTTATGGGATCACTGAGAGGTGTGTGGATATTACATATAAAGCCTGGCTTTGTTTCAGGATCGAGATTGTGCGTTGTCTCCTGATGAGCTGAAAGATTTGTTTAAAGTCTTCCCCTATATGCCCTGGGGCCCTGATGTCAACAATACAGTGTACACCAATGACCAGGGCTGGATCACCTACCAGGGCTACCTCTCCCAGTGGACGTAAGTAACGGCACCGAGCTTCTTATTTCATAATCATTTACACCACAGACCATCAGACGTTTTTTTTTTATTTTTAACATTCGTCTGATCTACCATTCAGGCTAACAACGTACTTGGATGTACAGCGCTGTTTGGAATATCTCGGTTACCTTGGTTACGCTATCATTCATGAACAGGACTCGCAGGCTGCTGCCATCACAAGTAAGCGAAAGAGAGTGTGTGTTAGTCTAGTGTGTATGCCTGTATTGTGTATGTTAACTTGTTCTGTTTGGTGCAGTCACCAGGAACAAGCACATCGACCTGCAGAAGAAACAGACCCAGCGCAGTGTGTTCCGGTGTAACGTCCTCGGAGCACGTGGCTGTGGCAAGAGCGGCTTCCTGCAGGCCTTTCTGGGCCGGAACTTAACTGTGAGTATACTTCACGACGATATTATCTGGAAGATCAGTGATACACACAGTTTAATGCAGTGTGTACCTGATCAAAGGATCACAGTGTGTTTATTAGCTTTAGTAATAGTACGTCATGTAGTTAACTGCACTTATTTGTAAAACAAGAGTTTTTTCATTGCAAAGTTTCTGCAAGGCCACATGTCTTATTTTAACAGCAGTCATGAAGATTCCTCAGTGATAAATTATGGCACAGACCAACAGATATTTGTGTGCTTGAGCCAAACCAATTTTGCCTTTCAACATCTGTGTCAAATGTCATGGAAGTGGTGCCTTCTTGGCAGGAAACCTTGACGTGTCTTTCTCTTGTAGAGGCAAAAGCAGATTAGGGAAGACCACAAATCCTACTACGCCATCAGCACCACGTATGTCTATGGACAGGAGAAGTACTTGCTTGTAAGTTTTTAAATGTTTTTCAGTTTTCATCAGAATTCTAATACACTCACAGATCTAATGACGGACATACTAAATTTGTGTTTGTGCCTTTCTTTTTTTTTTTCTTTTTTTTTTAGCTACATGAGATTCTTCCAGACTTTGAGTTCCTCTCAGAAGCAGATCTGGCCTCTGATGTTGTCTGTCTGGTATATGACGTCAGTAATCCTCGCTCTTTTGAGTACTGTGCAAAAACCTATAAGGTTCGTCACTGATGTGTCACCGATGAAGCTACAAAACAAATTTGTAACTAAAATGTAAATGTACATAAAGTGGATCTGTATGACTTCATTTTTTTTTTTGCTTCCACAGAAATACTTCATGGACAGCAAGACTCCTTGTATGATGATCGCCGCAAAGTCAGACCTGCATGAAGTTCGCCAACTCTACAGCACATCTCCTCTGGACTTCTGCCGGAGGCACAAGCTGCACCCACCACAGCAGTTCACCTGTAACACAACTGAAGCACCCAGCAGAGACATCTACATCAAACTCACCACCATGGCCATGTATCCGTGAGTACAGATTGCTCAGCCTACTCTCGCCACCTTTCCACCATCCTGCATGGCTGTAATGGCTGCGTGTCCTCCTCCCTCCCCTGTGTATCTACTCTCCTTCGTTCTCTGCTTTAGAAAACGTTTTCAGCTAGGAAAACTAATTAGATGTGAGATGGTCATATAGTACGTAAAGTAACGAAGAACCAAAACATCATGAGTATGTAAGTGCATTGTAACACCAGTTCAGTCCGTTCAACATTGCCTTCATAGACATGCAATACTAGGTTATTAAAATGTTAAAGGACTAAAGCTGTTCAACCCCTTTTCAGACATGTTTGAAATTTAATTAGAGATGGGAAGAGAATTTCATTAGAGATGGGAACAAGACCACCTGTACCCAGTCTGAGTCAAGACCAAGACATTAAAGAGTCAAGACCAAGTCTTTGGGATTTTGGGGGAGGCTTTGGAAAAGGCGAGACCAGGTCGAGTCTGAGACCTAAAAAAAGACCATTGATCCATCACTTGATGTCATGACTATTCCTTGTCTTCTCAGGCCTTGTGTGCGTATAGAGGACGTAATGTCACTGTAGAAAGATTGGCAGAAAGATTAACTTGCTGAGGGACAACCTACAGCTTAAGTGCCACAAAAACAGGCACACTTAGCTAAATGGGAAAGAGCCACTGTCAGATAAACAGGTCTTGAGGTCTCTAAAATCACGAGTTCAATCCATACTGCTCTAATCTGAGACAGATTAAAGAACCAGTAGAATTACTTTCAACAAGATGAGACTGAGATCATTGTCTGGAGCCCAGTCCTGAGTACTGCAGTGCTAGTTTTTATTATAACTTTCAAGCAAATAACATTGATTTCTTTTAGAAATGACACAATTTCATAAATATTGACACATATTTTGGATAACTTTCAATAAATGCTTTATTTCAGAATTCATTTAACATTAAAATTGCTCAAATTCATACTACAGAAAGAAATACAGAGACAAAGACATGACTGTTATGGTAACTTAGATGTGGTTATTTGTTACTATTATGGAATTTACTGTATGTCACCTTGCATTCAGATCAGATTAGTTCTTTTCAGATCAGATTCAGATCAGATTAGTTCTTTTCAGATCAGATACAGATCAGATTAGTTCTTTTCAGATCAGATGCAGATCAGATTAGTTCTTTGCAGATCAGATGCAGATCAGATCAGTTCTTTGCAGATCAGATCAGTTCTTTTCAGATCAGTTCTTTTCTGATCATTTCTTTTTTGATCAGATTCACATCAGATTAGTTCTTTTCTGATCAGATCAGTACTTTTCAGATCAGATCAGTACTTTTCAGATCAGATTCAGATCAGATCAGTACTTTTCAGATCAGATGAGTTCTTTTCCAATCAGATTCAGATCAGATGAGTTCTTCTTTCCTCTGCTGCCCAGTCCAGCATTTTCTGCTGATATTGGCTCAGTACGGGTGTCAGAGTGGTACTATCTCTAATTTAGGTGCTTAAAAAGGTTAAGATGTTCATGAGTTGAGTCAATTAAATCAGTCTACTGAACTGTACAAATAGACTCACACTGCTGCTGTTAGAGGAAATACTGATTGTAGCTCAACATCAAGCATTCACTTTTAGCCTTATGACAAAGATACACAGCAGAAAATACTGCTTGAATTATCCTTCTTCCAATACTTTATTGGTCTTGAGAAATTCATTTTCTTCTTCTCAGTAACATTCAGATATTAATAGGTAATAAAATGGCAACAATAAAATGCATTAGAGGGGTCACTTGTATACCTTAAAGGCCATAGCTTTGGCCACCAGTTCATACTGTTACTGCCTTCCCTGCGGATGTGACGAGACCAGTTTTCCTGTTTGGTCATTTGACGTCGAACATGGAGCCTATGGGAACGGGGTCTCCCGGCCATAAAACAGGGGAATTGGGTGCGCTTGTGTAAGTATCCTGTAATGCTGTGGCCAGAACACCGTATCAGATTTTTAAGGGCTTTCCACTGCAGGGAGATTAGAATAACTGGAGCTTGTCAGTCAGTTAGTAATTTTAGCATGTCGGTCACACCCCCAAGCCCAAGACAAGTCATTTGTACCAGACTAAACAGAAGCAGAAATTGTGGTAGGCTGCTTTTGTTTAGTTTAATCTGGCTTGGACACACTCCACTAGTCATTACTGTTTTATTGTTTCATTGGTATTAGATGAAACATGAGTAATAAACTCTCATAATTACAGACTATGAATGTTTATCAGTTGAGGATAAAATCCAAAAACCCAGCAATCCTGGACAAGGTAGATGTCAAGCATGCTGCATAAATATTTCACTGATCTGTTGGAACATGATTCCCTATTAAGAGTGTAAAAGTGCTTTTGAATTCTATGTAGGCTGATAATTCGATAACTGTGCTACTGTGCTCCTGGTTTTGCTTCCTTGAACTCCTACATTTCCGCTTTGTGATTTTTTTTTTCCCCCCCCTCAAAGTGGTGATTATAGGAGGGCAGGACCGCTGATGTTTTAAAGAGGAAGAGGAACTTTTGGGCGTCAGGTCTCATGATCATGCCTCATACATGACTCTGATCTCGTCTTCCTGTTTGTGTGTGTGTGTGTGTCTCCGCAGCCACGCCAAGCTCCGCTGCATGTGTGCCTGCAACAGATGCACTTTTTGCATCAGTCAGGACCTGCTGAACAGTGAGCTCCTGCGTTCGGTCAGGGCCAAACTCTACAGTGTCATTGTGAACAGGTCTCTAAGCCCAGCCATGCCGTATTCCTGCTTTTTATGGCCACTTTTAACCTCAGTTTCCTAACATGCCTACTCTCTGTTTTGTGTTGCATATCCACCGCAGAGGGTTGGGTTATTCTGTATGGGGTACCTAGTATTTCCAAACCCTTTATTTATTCCATAGATTGTTCTTAAGAGATCTGAGCTGTAGTGGCTCTGTGCGTGTGTGTGTGTGTCTAGATCTTTGGTCGGGTGTCCTTCACATGAAGCACTAACCTATATAGGGGTATATCTAATGCCGACTTCTTAGTCTTTGCTGTGTGTCTTGGGGCATTATTCTTCAATCTTACCCTCGTGCCAGCCCAAACTCCAAAGCATTGTTCAGCTCCATCCATTGCAACCTAGCTAGTGTTAGTGACCCTAATAGCACTTTTCCAGCAGGAAGTATTAGTTCAATTAATAATTTAACTCCAAAACTATCACATGAGAGTACTCTGAATGTTGTGGGGTGGTGACATAAATATTTATTTATTTATTATTTTCTTGTGCCACTAATATTACCATGAACTCTAACAACAGTAGCAGTAATGGAAGAGATTCTTCACAATTTGATTTGCCTTTGGTTGTACCCGAGTGGAAGAAGTAGCAAGAGTTTGAGATGAAGCTGAAAGCTGTAGTAGATGGGGCATCAGAATGTTTTCAGAAACTACTATTGACGATCGCAGTGTCAAAGCATCATCAGTAGAAAAGTGATTCTAGTTCTAGTTTTATTTCCGATTCGAGTCGTGACCCAGGGAAATTCACTGACTGCTGCATTGACTAGTCAGAGGAGTTCTAGCTCTAACCCTGTATCCCCTTTTGTTACTTTTGGCTTTCTGGCAAGAACATGTACTTGGTTATGGAGTTTGGCAAGTCCAACAGAATCTAGCCTTAAAAATGTTTCCTCAGGCACCCGGTTGCTGAAACAGTAGAGCATTTGCCCTGTTATCAGGAGCTCATGAGTGCGAATCCCAGTGACACCACAGCCATCCATTGCTTGGACTCAAGAGGGCTTTGGCCATGCTCAGTGCGTAGGAGGGGTGGTCTTCCTGTCAGCCGTGTCAGTGATGGTGACACTAGCCAGTCATGGGCATCTGTGAGCTCAATATATATATGAGAGGGCGGATAGCTGTGTGTGTTACACTACACCGTGAAGAAGCATGAGCTTTGGTGTGAAAAGCTTTTACCGTCTCCGGCTGGTAGAACCAGGTGACGAAACTGGAGATCAATTTTATAAAGGATTTGTTTCCAACACTAGAGTCCAGGCTGTTCAGGTCCATTATTTTGAAAGGTTTACTGATGCACTTTAGTGGTGAAGGTAGACAAACAGTCTGACTAGTCTATGTGGTGCATATGAATGCATGGGGCTTTACTGAACACTGTTGGCTTTGTTGTTCTAATTAAATATTTCTTTTCTAAACATGCATAACTAACATGCATCATGTAGTGTTTTTTTAAAGTATTGCTTGAATTGCTCTAAATACAGGGTGTTGGCTGTCGACATAATTGGATGAACTAACTATCGTTTAATTACTTAAATATTTTGAGGTGGATATGCAAACTGTAACTGCACTAATTAACTTTTTTTATCCATCATACTGCTGGCAGCACTCTAGTTGCTGATCCTTTGCGGCTGCAGTTTTCTTTTTTGGTTTGAATACTGAACCTTACAGCCGGTTCTTTTGTGCAAGTACGGCATTCTAACAACAAACTAATATGCTTATATTCTCTTAC
Organism: Hassar affinis; assembly: GCA_025674545.1. Classification (NCBI taxonomy): domain Eukaryota; kingdom Metazoa; phylum Chordata; class Actinopteri; order Siluriformes; family Doradidae; genus Hassar; species Hassar affinis. The sequence goes on from JAOVYV010000028.1 coordinate 13,827,605, forward strand.
ATGAGCATAAGGCTACAACTTTTTTACTCTTTATGTTTAGATCTACAAGAGACTTTAAGTGACTTGGTATCTGACATGCTGTATGTATAATATGAGCCAATGGGAATATCCAAAAATCCTCTCTACCAAAATAGAATTGATTATCAATTTAATTTATTCTTAACCTCGTCTCTTGTTGGTCCTTGCTAACACAATACCTGAAACTACATGATATGTTTTGTCACCTTCTCAGATCTTTATTTTGATGTTCTTTTTTATTATATCCTCTGTCATGTTTGCTTTTATTTTTTTCCCTTTTTAGGTGTTCATTCTCGTGTGTTTGGCTGGGCCTGTTCCTTCTCGTATTGCATCTCTTCACCTCATGCTAACGCTGCCGGCATGCCTGCTTTTATCCGATTCACTACCGGGACTGTTATAGTATTGATTAGATCAGGGGTTTGGATTTGGCAGGGACTTTGACACTGTGAAGAGTGTGAGGAGGAGTCCTGTGTGTTTTAGCATGTATGCAGTGGGTTAATGGTTAATTCCAGCTCTTAACACTTACTTTTGCACTTCTGCTTGTAATGTAATTTCTTCTGTTTGCTGACATTTCAATTGTGTGTGTTTGGTGGCTAAAACCCTACAGTAGGTGGCAGCATTTTTCAGTATTTCATTTAATGCCTTTATGTGAAAGGACTTGAACATGATTAACGGTATCTGGGGATTTGTATTCGGGGACTTGGTGTGGTGTACTCTGGTGTCTGTGTAACTCCATGCTGTGCTTAGATACTGAAATTTGCAGTTCACTGAGAACGTCAAGATCACACACTCACCACTCTGACCAGGCATTATCCGTGGTGGGGTGTATGGGGTGGAGCATGTAAGGGTGGCTGTGCTGTGAATGGTAGATGAATTGCCTTCCTGTATGCATGTACACAAGGTTGGGGTGCTTTTTTATGAAAGGGTCACTTGTCCTTTGGCTGATGAGGAGACCCGCCTCATCCATCAGATGCACACAGTCAACTATGTAAAGGACCAGACCTACACGGAGGCGCCTATCCAGCTGTTTGTGTCCAGGTAAACACCGTTCTCACCTGGACCGCTGGCTGTTTGTGTGTCCCGCAGTGTTCCAGCGTGATCAGTTCACTGATTCAGGGTTCCTCACCAAGTTGGTTCTCAGAACATTCCTGGCTGTTTGAGTCTATAGGTCTCTGTTGTTATGGTGGTTGAGTTTCATTTGTATGGTTTTTACCTGACACCAAAGTCTTGACTGGCTTACAGGAAGTGAGGGTTCAGAAACAGCAGACTGGGGAAACCTGTAGCCGAGTTGTGTGTTGCTTTGCTTTTCACATCAGAAGTTTAAAGGAATTGAGGGACACTTCGGATTTGATGACCTTTGTAAGCGTCATTTTAATAACCTTTTTTTTTTTTTTTTTTCTTTACTGCTTCTTTTCTGTCCTGAGCATCTGAACAGGGTGTTCATTATCATGTTAATACTTTTTTGCTCTTGATAAGTGGCCACTGCTCTTTCTGTGCTTCTGCTAGCACGGTACTGCTCTTCCTCCCCGCATAGTAGTCGTCCCTGTCACAGTTCACCTCCATGCCTCTGCCCCAATGACGGCTTGGAACTGAGTGAGAGGGGAATGCCAAATGACAAAAGGGGGAAATTTGGGGAAATTTACTTTGTGCTCATTAGAAACACCTAGACAGAATTGACATTATGGTGCTCAGCACTTTTTACAAAAGAGGAAGGAACTACACATTGATTTGTCATTTGACATTTACCCAAAATCATGAATGAATGAATGTTATTTGATGTGTGCTCTCTGTGTCTCTCTCTCTCTCTCACTCTCTCTGCCTCTCTGTGTCTCTCTCTCTGTCTCTCTCACTCTCTCTGCCTCTCTCTGTCTCTCTGTGTTTCTCTCTGCCTCTCTGTCTCTCTCTGCCTCTCTGTCTCTCTGTGTTTCTCTCTGCCTCTCTGTCTCTCTCTGCCTCTCTGTCTCTCTGTGTCTCTCTCTGCCTCTCTGTGTCTCTCTCTGCCTTTCTGTGTCTCTCTCTGCCTTTCTGTGTCTCTGTCTCTCTCTCTCTGCCTCTCGCTGTCTATCTCTCTGCCTCCGTCTCTCTCTGCCTCTCTGTGTCTCTCTCTGCCTCTCTGTGTCTCTCTCTGCCTCTCTGTGTCTCTCTCTGCCTCTC
>JAOVYV010000028.1:13855326-13871503 GCA_025674545.1 Hassar affinis
AAAATATTAGATGTTGGCACCTCCACATCATTGCATTCAGTTTTTATTCACAATTTGTTCAGTGTCCCAACTTTTTTAGAATCCGGTTTATATTTCTTATGAGAGTAGTCAACACATCATTGAATAAACGGAATGGCAAGAGGTCTGTTTTTATGGATACCAAAATGTTTTACATGCCAAATAACATATACCTCTTCTTCTGACAACAACGGTACATGAAACTGTGGCTTACCTGTCATGGTCTTTGTCCACTAAGTGGTAGCGGGCACGGAAGGCGACGAGTCTGGCGTAGTACGCGGGTGCGGGGATGGACACGGAGCGTGTACAGCGCACGTACGTGTGGCACAGCTGGTAGGTGAGCAGCTGCAGCTCATCCGCAGTGAAGCAGTTGTCGTCCCACAGCACGTGGTAGTGTGAGGGGCGGCTGGTGCCCTATTAGAAGCAAAGAGTGAATTACAGACTCGGGGGCAGATGGACACATGAGTAGATTAAGAGGCAGGATGTGAGACTCACCTGGATACCAGCATGACTGCACAGGTAGAAGTCAAACTCTGAGGGATGCGTAATGGTGCTGTCCACTGTAGTGCCTGCTGGAACGTTACCGCTCTTCCCAACCTGCAGGGGGAGACAAATCATTAGAGTTATAATCCATACAGTATAAAAAAAAAAAAAAAAAAACCCATGGATGACTGAATTCTATTGAAAACCCAGGTGAGTTTGGCTGAACAGGTCAAACTTGAATCACTTACTCTCTCGGCTTTGTCGGAGCAGAAAAGTCGGGTGTGATGGCGTTTCTGCACTACGATGTAGGTGATCCCTGGCCTGTAGTCCTCCTCCAGACTGATGCATGCCTTTCTTATGGCTATCAGCTCTGGCCATGCAACCTAGAGTACATACAGATGGGTGTTACACACCATCACAGTGTCTGATACAGAGATCACATTTAAAATGCATGTTATAACCTCTAAAAATAATTTATGACCAATATATCCTTTATCAAATGAATATACAAGGTTATACTCCGTTGTACTCGCCTGCTTCATTTGTCCCTCTGACACGCCTCCACGGTAGTAAATGATGCGCGTGGGCTTGAAGCGAGTGGACTTGTAGAACTGGATGAGCAGCTCGCGCACCATGTTGGTGAGGTCCTGGATTACCTCTTGGCTGTAGAGCTGCTCTTGGGACAGGTCCTGCCGCGAAGTCTGCACCCGCACTGTGGCGCAGTAGCGGCTCGGGTGTCCGTCCATGCTGCCCACCACTGCTGCGATGGACGGCTTCTTCCCATCACCTGCTGGGGGGTGAGTGACGTCGGCACCCAAGAAGATCACCGGTTGCTGGAATACAGATGGTCTAATGGGGCACAGAAGGATGTACAATTAGTTTGTGTGTACTTCCTGTTGGCTGGCAGATGGTCATGAAAGACCACATAAATGATTTTGTGCAGAATCAGCTGTACTTTATAAGTCTGACCAAACTCTTACACACACTCAGTTTGCCTTTGTGTACCACCAAAAAAAAATTAAAGGATCAGTAATAATAATAAAAAAAGAATATCAACATTTAGATCATGTCACTGCCACAGTGCAGTTGATGCGCACCTCTGATGGGGTACCAGAACATTGTTGATGCCACCCAGTTTAGCATTGATCTTGAGGCAGAGGTTGGACAGTGTCTGTGGAGAGGTCTTCACTACATTCTTCACCTGGACACACTGGGTTGCCATGCCCAGCAGAGTATCTCCAACGCGCTTTACCTCCGCTAGAAGACGAACAAGAAGTCTGCTTCAATGCTGGTTCAGCATTCACTACTCATTATACACAATTATATCTTGGCCCATTAATAATGAGGCAGAAGACAGGCTAATGAGGTTCAGTTAAACGCTATAGCATTTATCATCATCTCTTTACCATAGACGGGGGTTTTCCCAGGCAGGATGACCACAATGAGTTGTAATCCAACATAAGACATTTTAAGGTGCTTGAACATGGGCTCGACACTGTCTGCTCCCTGGGCATACTTGCAGAAGCAGGGCTGGCCCTGAATGGGCATGCCTGCATCCTTAGAGATCTTCCTCAGCTGGTCTGTGAAGCTCCTGAAAATGGAGAGGTGAAAGGCTTAAAATTCTTATTCTAAAACTTAATCTCATTTTGCTTTTGGATTGGATTAAATCTATAATAATTAACTGTATAGAAAACACAGCATTCACTGCTAGAGAACAATTTAGAAGAGGAAATGTGTGAGAAAAATGAGCTAACATGACAATAAGGCTGCATATAGAAAACTAATTTTCTATAATTATTTTGAGCCCTGAGTGAAAGCAGTTACCTAGACATAGTCTTACAACATTTACAAGCTCTGCCTCGTTAGATAGCTTGGTGTGCAGTGTAACAGGTGAAACACACATTGGTTTTGTGACTCTTTCTCTGGCTTTCCTCAAACTGGCTTGAAGAAAATACCAAAAGATGGTACCATGTTCTGTAAATGATTAAAATAACTACATTACATGACTCGTATTCTACACAGATAGTCTTTGATGACCTCGTTGTAATTTTTTGGGGAACTTCACAGTCCTGGTTTAGCAGCAAAACAAATAAGAAACCCAAATTTTCAGCCCAATAGTGGAAATAAGGCTAGTAAAAAAGTAGACACTTACTTAAGCAAGTCCTCTCTGCACTGTTTCTGAGGGGCAAAGCAGGCAACAGCCCACACCTTGATTTCAATGCCTGCATAAAACTGCTTCCCCCTCATGTCCCACACGCCCTGGTTGGGCGTAGCCACTGTCTTGTTCTGTGGAAAGAGTCCCGACATTCTTAGTGAAGCCCATAGACTCACCACACACACACACACACACACACACACACACACACACACACACAAACACACACACACACACACATACACACAAAACCCCACAAGAAACCTCCCACCCATCTAAATCAACAACTCCAAAATCCAGGACTGATAAACTACAGTATATATAAACAAACATAACGATACAAGTGTCTAAACTTGTTGCTTAAGCATGTAACAAGCTATCCTTAACACATTTTAAATAAAACACACATAGGAACTGAGCACCTCCAGTCTTCAGGGATTTCACTACTCAGGCTACTTGTTTGTCTGCTCCAGAAGGTTAAATAACATGACCTAAATGCCAACTAAATGCAAAGAATGCTTTCCATCTTTGGTCACCAACTTTTAATATGCAATATTGTAACATCTATACACCAAAGACTGGAGATGTTCAAATGTTCCAGCAAGTGGTTAAAACATCAAGCCAGGTTTGTAATAAGTACATAAAGATGTAATTACTGATTTGTTTTACACAACATTTACTTCATTTCATTTTCACCCTAAATACAAATTACACAATTAAAAGAATACAGATTCAATAAACCATTAAATAGTGAATGCAATCAGTTCATGAAATGACACTGTGAAGTTAAACAAAAATGGAAGACTGCTTTTCTCTTTAAGTTTTGAGACTACATTCCTAAACACGGTTGAGGAAAAAAAAAATCCAGCCCAAATGATTAATACTCAAGAGTTGGAAATAACTCTTTGGGCAAACAGAAAAGCAGTCTTTCATCAAAAGCTCCATGCATTCCTGAGGAAGAGGATAAGACTCCATTGGCTAGTAACTTGACTGATCAGAGCACAGGTCATACAGCTAAATCTTTACAGCACCAATTCAGTAATAAATAATGACTCAAATCAGGGATAAAGGATCAATTTTCCACATCGGAATCAATAGCCATGAAACAAAATGCCAAACTTACACACTCCTCCACAGATCAATTAAGTAACAGAGGTTTATAAAACACTGAGTCTGACCATCCTCCTCTTGGTTAGTCCATTCATCCCACCACGAATCACAAACGCACACACACTCGCCTGTGTTTATGGCCCCACCAGTACTCACCCTGCACCCGTGCCCCAGTACTCACCCTGCCACAGTCCCTCCCAGTGTCTGTACTCACCCGGCCCCCATACTGCAGCATGGGCGCTGGGAGGACCCGCCCCGTCACCTCCGTCATGTCATTGTGCACCACGATGCCAAATTCTTTTAGGTAGGGGTCAGGGCCACCCACCATGCTGTTGCTTTTGACCTAAAAAGCACAAAAAAAACATCAATTCAGGGAAATGGGAAAATCCGAGAAGTGAAAGGGAGAGAGGGGAAAAAAAGAGAAAAAAGAGAGAGAGAACATTTAAGAAATTCTTAAACGGAGACACAAAAGTATATCCTTTGCTGCACTTATTATTATCCAACGACCTGCCTGGTGATTCAAACAATACACTCATGAAAAATATTTGGACGAAAGGCATTTCTGCACGCAGTTAACCCATTTTAATTTCCTCCACTCTGATACACACACAGATTAACTGATCATGTGATACCATCTAGCACTAGAATCTAAACCCACACCAGCATACTGTAATAAGTAATAAGATGAAAATCTGGTGTGATCACTACAACAGTCCCACCTTCTTGTTTTTTTATTAGCTTGCAAATTCAAAAGTTGGGCGAAACTAACTGCAATCTTCACCTTCCTCTTTCTTTCCCCTGTTTTAGCTGAAAAAGCAGAATAAAGCAAAAGTTTTCAGCTGGCTCCATGGGGTCAAAAATGAACAATGATGAAAGATCACAAGTCATTCTGTGTACAATGGCAGCTTCCAGGACATTTCTGTGCTTGATAATAAGGCAGATTCCAGACAGACATGCCCCTGTTACTTCCTTATTCATAACCTTATAGTAAAATACTTGATGAAATACTAAATCACTATTACTGGCTTCGAATTAAGATCCTCACTGACAATTTTGTGTAAATCCTAAGCAATAATATAAAACTTAGACCATATTAAGACAGTATCTCCTCTCAAAGGTAAAGGGTAACCGGCTTGTTAATCAGTTAATCAGCAATTGTTTCTGTTGCACTACAGCCAGCAGCTTATAAGCCAAAGTAAACACATTCTACATCAAGTGGCAAGTTGTGAGCAAGATGGCACATGCACTGATGACTCACTCATCCCATTCATTCATACATTTGTTATCTATGAACAGAACAGGAATACTCAGGATTCAGAACGTTAAACACAAGTATCATTTCTCACTACAAGCTGGCCCGTTTTAAAAATCACAGCTTTATCCCTCTTTTTCTTCTGTAGACTCGTTGTGTATACATGAGGTCACGTGGTACATCTGTGCTCACTTGTCTTATTGAACGAAGGCTGATTTATACTTGCTATTAACTGCAAAACGTGTACCCACAAACAGACGGCACGTGTATCCTGCAGTCATTTGGCAGGTCGCTTTTATACATCGTTGGAAATTTATGCACTGTATCCGCAGTGTATAGCATCATCAGCCGGAGAAGCAGCGCTCGTCAATCTGTTTAACATTGTGCATAACGATGCTCGGACTTGGATGTTTCGGCTCTGATGCGTCATCTAGTGGAAGTTGTTTTTAGGGTGTGTGTATTTTTGTCGGCATTGGTTTGATTAAAGTGAACCCATTAGTGTAGTTCATTAGAGTAAGAATGAACGCTTCTTTACGAACTCTGGAGTGAGCAGGTGGGTCTCGGTCAGTTTCTAAATGAATACTGATGAGGTTCATTAAGGATGAACACAATATGAACTAAAGGCATATAAACAAACCAAACACACGATGTGATGTCACAAGATACGACACTAAGACGCTGAGAGAGAACAGTGTGTATGTGTATAGGAAAAAAATGGACAGAGGACAAACCTGGAGCAATGAGGTAAAATGCCTCATTAACATTTGGTCTAATGAACAGATACAAAGTACGTACACACACACACGCACACGCACGCACGCACACACACACACACATACACACACACACACACATACACACACCGCATTCTTCTCATCACTGGAGCTGTTTTACATTAAAGTTTGGTTCAGGCATCAGAAACGTCTTCTCTTTGCACTTCTTTGGTAAGTGCAGCGAAGGAATTTTGTGTGCCGCTTTGACATCTTTATCCATTTTACCACCTCCATCTGTGTTTCTAGTTAATAAAAAATACCCCCAGATATACATAACACTGATAAGTGCATTAAGCCCAGCATGGTGCATTGTTCTGACAACTGGCTCGCAAAATATACTTCATACATTTGTCGTACGCTACAGTCATTTTAATACTTCATTTGGTTCAATTGTATATTTGAGCATGAACGTGAAGCAAACCAGGACTGAAATGCAACAATGCATCATTATGTTGTTTGGTCCAGACTAAGGGAACCGAACAAGTAGTATAAACACACCCTTAATCTTCCAGATGTGAACAAGGCACTAAGATCTCTGAGATTTTTAATGTGATTTTTGCATAGCCCTAGACCCATGGTGTGTTTTTTTTGGGCTGGCAGTTTCAGGAAATCAGATGAGTATAATGTAGTACTGAAATAATTTTAACATGCAATAAGAAGCAGGGGGATACATACATACAGACAGACAGTGTAGATACATACATACATAGACAGACAGACAGAGACAGTAGATACATATATACATAGACAGATAGATACATACATAGACAGACAGACAGAGAGAGCGAGAGACAGAGAAGATACATACATAGAGTAGATACATACATAGACAGAGAGAGAGGGGGAGGAGAGAGAGATAGAGTAGATACATATATACATAGATAGACAGACAGACAGATACATAGACAGAGAGAAACAAATGTATACATACAGACAGACAAACAGGTAGATAGATACTATTGATCCTGGGGGGGAATTCACCTGGCAAACTACATACTACATAGTAAAAAATAAATCCTGGGCCAGTTCTGTCACTCGACTTAAATTTTTTTCATAATAAGGCCCGAGTCATTTCAGTTTCCTTCTGGAATACAGAAAAACGCTGAAAACACTACAGAGTAACTACGGATTCAAAAGAAAAGCTCTGCTGGAATAACAGGAGGTAAAGCAATGCAACTCACCAGCCTGCTGATCTCCTCTTGGCGGTCGGGAGCTGAGCGGGCTGTGGCTTTGATCATGGTGGAAGTTTGGTTATCAGTTAACTTCTTTATGCAGCGCTGGCCTGCTACAATATTACAGACCTGGAGCAACAGACAAAAACCTGACAGTTAGATGAGCAAGAAAGAATTCTTAAACAATCTGGAGGCATCATTTTACAATACAAACGTGTAGGTGAATTATCGTACTTCAGAAAAGCACGTCATACACCATATAGATGAAACTGAGGCAGAGCGATTCGGAGCAGATTCTGTTTCTCTTGTGTATTGTTTCACCAGAATGTGGTACTTCACTTTAATTCTGATGTCTACATCATGCACACATAGACTGAAAAAGGCCTAGAATAAATAAAATAGCTCACCTCAAGGGGAAGGTAGGTGTGCTTTTGTTCCTGCCCCACTTGAAGGCAAGGCAAATGGGGGTATTTAAGTTGTAGACTGTATTTCTGTTTGAAATATTGAGCTACGGTACATTCCATGGCTTGTCCATTTTCTAGCTGCAAGGGAAACCTGGCAAAGCAAGAGTTTCATTCATTACAAGAGCGAATCTTCTTTTAGGTGTACCGATATGGGTTTCGTAATACAGGTTTACTTATTGAATAATAGAACGACCACTCATTATCGATTAATTAAAAAAAATAAAAAAAACAGTAGTTTAAACAGAAAAGCTAGAAGCTTATGCAGTCATTATGAATTTGAGGGAAGGCTTGGACAGGAAAGCTTAGTCTCAAACGTGTTAGAGAGACCCACGTCTGGTGGCTGGCTGGGCGGCGAGTGACATTGCACACGCGGTACTTCCTCTTCATCTGTCCACAGTGTGTGACCTCCACTTTTAACCCTGTTGACACAAACACAACCAAATATCAACAGGCCCAGCAAAACACAAAACTATGTTGGGGCAAACCTGAGACAAACATTATTCAAATTATTCCCATCACGTGCTTTACGGTCAATGACAAGCTTGTGCGCTGTGTACCGTGTACACCAGAGCTGCTGACTCACCTCGGATTTCCTTGGTGAACTTGACACGTTGAGAATCTGTAAGGGGCTTGGTCTGCTCATTAATGTTTTGGATATCTAGGACTTCGCACATGAACTCGATCACTGGCTGGGCACGGTAGAATGCAGTGGCTGAAACTATTGTATTGGGAAACAAAAGGATGTATAAAATTATAGTAACGATCATCATCATTACTTTTTCACTTAAAGTTCACAAACAAAGAAACAGAAAGGGCTCTTGGAACAACCACAGATCCTGTCAAAGACCTCTTACCGTCGATGTTGAGCATCATGTTCCACATGGCTGGACGAACAGATTGATGGAACCCAAACCACACCTCCCTTCCTCCACCTAGCGGATGGTAATAGCCTTCAGGTGGAGAGAAGAAAGAGCGGCCTACAGGAGTGTACCTGCAACAAAGTATGCAACGTCATATTGCGTAATTATTAACCAGCGCGTTTACACACATCCACCCAACACCGGTGGTCACAAACTTTTAATGGAATATCAGACAAACCCCACTGCACTGAACAACAAACAAAACCCAATCTTTCTCTTCATTGTGACATCCGAATCCACACCTTAAAGCAAACCTACCCTGCAAGATGATGAGTCGTGCAAACTGACTTTAACCCCACCATTAAGCCCATTGTGTCATACCAAACAAAAATAATCCTGGGACAAACAATAAAAGGACCTTTCCTTAACTGGTCTTCCATTAACTATCAAAATGCATTCCTAATGGAAACAAAAGGATGAATTAAATCGGCATAGCCTAATCTTGCCTCATGGAGGGAAGATGGCGTGTGATGACATCCAGGGCCTGCACAGAGTCCTCAGGAACCTCGTTTAAGTGACCAGACAGAGCCTCCAGGAGCATCTGCAGACTGACCACTGACACCCACTGCAGAGACACCTTAAAGGTCTGATCCTTCCCCTCGCCTGGCAGAGTCACTTCCAGGTCCACCTGAAACATACAAAGCAGTGGTGCTGTTTGCTGAATTTCACCAAACTGATTCAGCTAAAATAAGTTTGTGCAGCTGGACATAAAGCACATCAGGAAATAAGGTCCAATACTACTTAAAGGTAACAAGATCATTTCAAGCAACAAAAGAATTAAACAAAATGTACAAAAGTATTACGCTTTTATTTAAGGGGTCTCCACTCTATACAGCTCACACAGGCATACACTGGCAGCAGCGCTGCAACCAGATTAGACAAGAGCATATCCAGGGAATGTTTCTGATGGTTTTCGAATGCAACAGCTTTAATATTATGCGGTGCTTATCGTTATGAGCCGTGGTTTTAGAAAGATGTTGCTTTGAAAGAGTTCCCTGGCGTCCACAGTTTCATAGGGCATCTGGCTGAGACTCGAGTGAAGTAGCTGAGGGTGAGGAACTGCAGATGTTCACAGGCTGAGTAAACCAATGTTCTGCAAATTACTATAACGTTTGGTCAAACATATGCAGATAAATCGCCAATCACAACCAAGCTCGCTTTTTTGAATATCTAATTCCAGCTCAACTCTTCAGGGAAGACTTTCCACTAGATTTTAGACATAGCTGTAGGGATTTCTGCTCATTTGTCCACAAGAGCCTTAGTGAGATAAGGCTCTGATGTTGAGTAAGGAGGTCTGGAACAGTCAGCACATGTGCATATAAGGAAAGGGAGGAGAAAAGTGCAAAAAGACAAAAAAAAAAACCCACACAAAAAAACCAGAAGGACATAGAAGTGCATGGCACATTTGAGTTACCCATGAACATGTTCATGACGCTGCTTCCACAGCCACAAGCAAATGTGCAAGCAGCTGACACCGTGTGATAGAACTGTTTTACACAGCGTTTCGTTCTGCTTGGAGGATCACAAGTCATCTTTTTGCATTTCAAAAGTGTTTTAAGTTTTAAGTGACAGCATACCCTGTCTCTCCCGATGGGCAGCGGATGAGCCGTGTACATGTTCCTCTTTCCATCATATCCAGGCTGTCGGTCCCCAAAGATCTGCATCTTGAAGTGTCTCACCATGGTGTCCACCACCTCTCTGCACACAGAATAATTAAGATGCTACTGTCAGTATCAAACCAGTCATCATCCCCATGCTCATCTCTGCTCTCCGACTTCATCCTTTTGTAGTCTGATCTCACCTGTTGACCCGCCGGGGTCGCTTCTCTGGCTTAATTTCGATGTCATAGTGGTAGACGTCGATCTTGGGGATCTGCACCTGGAAGTGATTGGCCAGCAGGCGAATCGGCTTCCCCACCGTGCCCAAGCCGGGCCGGCGTGGTGGCTGGAAAAGGGAGGTAGGGGCAGGCGGGCCTAAAGAAAACAAACACACAAAAATATCATGATTAGAAAAAAAACATACATTTATAAAAAAATAAACATTTACACAAGAAGCTTAATTTTCATCAGATAACGGAGTCTGAAGCTACCGAGTGGGGCAACAGAAAAGCGTTCACCCTATCATCCACAGATCACAAGCTTGAATCCAGATGATGGCATAGCCATACATGCCCAGGAGCCCAGAGAGCAAAACTGGCCATGCTCTCAGGGTAGGAGGAGTAGCACACACTCTCTCCCATATCAACACTCTCTCCCATATCAACCACAGCGATACTAGCCAAACCCAAATGGGCATCTGTGAGCTCATGCATACACATGGGGGACATACACATACACTTTCCTCTGGATGTGTAACACTGCTCCCTGATGTTGCATGAGCAGCAGCTCAACAAGATACAATGGCTAGCATCATGTGTATCAGAGGAAGGATGTGATAGGCTTCACCCTTGGACTGGTAGCTGTTGTGTGATATGGGAGAATGGGAAATGTTGGGATTTGACTAAAGTACGGGGGGAAAACGAGTCTGGATGAAGACTAGTATTTGGATAAAGCATGAGAATACAAGATACTGTCTTGCGTTCACCCAATCCCCTCTCCTCTCCGAAAGCCACTGAAACAAAGCTCTTAGATCTTAGACAGCAGCAAGACCATATGGAAAACACTGTGCGATTTCTCCCAACAATGAGGTACGATATTAAGCACTGGAGATTTTCTCACGCATCACTGAGCGAGTCTGTAGGCGCTACTTTAATCCTTCTGTTCACTCTATAAAATTCTTCCCTTTTTGCATTAATTTTGGATATACCAGATGTCACTCTTATCTTAGCCTCTAGTCTACCATGCATTCAATGTGGGGATACTGTACGTTGTGACAAGGTGGACCTTATTATGTTCTGACAAATTGGGAGAGGTCAAGACCCTTGGTGTTCCTACATGCTCCAATAAGCACATAATCAACAGGGGGTGGTACTGTGGTCCTCTGTGACCTGACCTGCTCCTGAACCGGCCTCCTCCTCCTCATCCTTTTATTTAGACTATAGCTGGGTGCCAATCAAAGAATTCAAGCTGTTGTATATACTAATTAGACTTGCCACTTTTCCTCCCCATTTCATTTTCTTTTCCAGAAGCTTCCTAACATAAGCTTTTGATAACTATTCATATACTCATGCTTTACTTTTACCTACTCAAGGAAGTAATCGGGCAACTCAAAAGATCCTGCATTGGTGTGAAGGGCTGAAGGTGAGAAGGGAATGGATTAAAGCTTTGAGTCAGTAATGAACCCAGCTCGATCACCTGGATTACATTACTCAGCACTATACAGTACATCTGAACATGAGGCTCATCCATAACACCACAGGAACACAGGATCTCACCAGAGTGAGAGAACAGAGGGAATCCCCACAGCATTTAGTTACAGACAGGACAACATCCGGTCCTACAGGATGGCACCCTGAATTTTATTTCATCACTAAGCCACATGGACACCCTCAGGGACAGGACAACAAGAAGGACTGTTTGCTACTTTCATGCTGGAAGTGAAGGAGATGCCATAAAGGGCAATGCCTTGAATTATTCAGGGGGCCTAAACCTCAACAAGGCCTACAGATCCTGCATCTTAACTCGGATTGTTGAAAAGGGGTGGGGGGCCCAGTATATCCTTTTCCCCCCCTAAGTGGGCCTCATCTAAGCTTGTCTATTTCCTAAAACTATGTCAACAGCCCCTACCCCATCCATCAATGTACCACGAACATCATCTGAAAAAAGCTCAGAATATGTAGAACATGACCACGTAAACAAATATCAGTCATATCAGTCATGCGTCATATGATGGTGCATTCTGCAAAACATGTCATATGCTGAGGTATTCTGAATCATTTGCAACAGATGGCTCCGTTAAGTAACGCAGAAGACCAGGCATAAACAAACACCAATTTACTGTGCGCCCCCTACATTAACTGTCAGGCAGCAGTCTTCAAATTATGTTATTATAATACACAAATCATCAAGTAATCGTGCCTCTAAATACAGCTGGATTTCTAAATACTATAAATATTACATCATGTAGTTAGTTGAAGAATAGCTCAGCCTTCCTCCTGTTTTTTTTTTTAATGCAAAGTTTAATTTTGTTCAAATAGTTTAGAGCTCAAAAGTCAATAATAAAGTTCTCAATGATGAAGCGTCTGAAACAGTTTATAAATATCACATTAAATACAGATGGGCACAAACGTTCACAGGCGCCAAGGAAAAAGCCACGTTTCCAAAGCAGATTTTAAAAAGCAGTGGGTGAATTTGAGTCATAAATCAATCAAGTATGAACCATGCATTAACCAACCTAAAGGAGTTAGAACAGATACATTATAGAAAGGAGGGAATAAACAGGTCAAAGATATTACACCTGAGAAGGCTCAAAAGGTTGGACTTAGATTTTAGAGGCTGGAAAAGTGTGGACAAAATATTAGAAAACATTTCAATGAAATGTAAAGATGGGGACAACCTTTTGAAGAGGTGCTCTAATCACTAATATCATACACTTTCTAATTTTATTAATAAACTTGACAATCATTTAAATTGTAATGTTAATGTACTGCATGCATTTGTTCATGCATTGTTTCAGGCTGTTGCAAAATTATCAGCAAATTCAAATTGTGAATTTTGAAAGGATGTGACACTTTCCAGTAGATGAACCTAATTCGTGTAATCCTGTAAAACATGGTGCTGTAATGACACGAGGGTGAAACAGGAGGGAAGATCACGGATAATGAAGTCTCCTGGACAATTTATGAGACAACTGGGAGTACTGGTGCACCGTTTCTGCCTGTCTGTGATCCGTGTGTTTTATTCCTAACACAGGTATATAAACAGTGCACACACACACACACGGTGGCGTCTCCTTCCGCTCTTCACAGCCGGGCCGCTCAGTACAGTGAAGTGTCTAATAATAAGACAATCTAATAAGATAAAACCTCCCGCATGAACGGGGCTTCATGCCGGAGCCGGAGGCTGCAGGACGCCGCTCTGACCGCAGCGCTGTGGGTCTTGTCTTCTCACAGACGCGCTTCTGATGACGGCCCGGAACAGGCGTCGACATTTGCACCGTGCAAGAGCGGCGCCTGAAGCCTGGCCGTGTGTCCGCCGAAAGCTCACCGTGTGGACAACACTCAGTCAAACCTCGGCTTATAAACACATTCTCACCAGGTGCTTAAACTGGACACAAACACGCCATTTACTTCATCATGGACGCTTAGCCTCACTGCCTCAAATATCCCAAAAGCTTCCGTATTTTGAAGCTAAACGCGTCTTCGAAACGAACAGGAAACAGCAGCAGGCGGTCAGATACAGTAGCTCACTAACTCCTCACACACTCATCACACACACACACACACACACACACACACTATATATATATATACATATATATATAACACACCAAGAAGAAAGCCACTTCGTGTTTAAATCCCAATGATCGTCGCCACAATGCCGTGCTGCCTTCCGCACTGTTATGTGTGTGTGTGTGTGTACAGTTCACTGCGCTGCTACACAATAAATAACTGTTCCGACGTCACACAGACACACACACACTTGTTGGCCCTCTGACTAAGTACTCATCTTGGCAAGTAACTACACTAAATAAGAAAGAATTGTACAGTTTAACAGAGACGCGGCTGGCAGCGCGTTTGTTTTCGTTTTTGTCTCTGAGGCCTACAGGAGCGCAGCAAAGCCAAGCCGCGGTCCACAGTGACGCGTCGCGCCGACCTGCGCGCCACTGTCAGCGGCCACGGGATCCCCATTTTCACCGCTTACCGGGTCCGAGCGCTTCCATGGCCGAGGGCTCTCTCTCCGTCTCTGTCCCGGCCTGGCGGCTCCGTACCGACGCTGAAATTGGGGGCGGTATCTCGAAGCTTAATGGGACTAATTTAAGAACTGGAAGGATCCGTATCCGTTCAAGGATCTGCGCGCTGCGTTGTCTTCGGTGTGATTTAAAGCAGATCCATGGGATTTGTAACTGAGCATGCGTGAGAACGTGCGCAGCTTAACGCGCATGCGCAATTGCGCAGTCCTCACAAACAAGTCCGGGGCCCAGCTGTATGACAGAGATAAATGTGGCCTCGGTTCTGAAATAAGCCCTCATTAAATTAGTAGTGTACATAGCCAGGAAAGACGGTTAAAAGCTGATTATTTGAATGTCTAAAAGGTATGGTTGCAATATGGCCTGCATTTCTTCCACTTTGAAGTCAGCGGTATGCGCACCTGCCATGTTAAGTGTATTGTGTTACTAAAACTCCATTGGGATGTTATTTGCATTCGGTATATTTATCTAAAATCCTTTAATGCTTTTTGTACTGAGTAGGAAAATGAAAAATGTTACGTTATGTTATGTTACAAGGTATTTTGTGCAACTTTAATCTATTGACCCATGGAAAGCGTCACGCCGGCACGTGTAGCCAATCATAAAGAGAAGAACGTGCATGCCAACGGCTGAGCCAATCAACAGGCTTGAAAGGGGTGACGTCACCAAGACAGGAAGAGCGCTTTCACTTCAGCGCGCGAACAGTTGAAATCTTTATTCCCTTTTCCGAGGATCAGGCGGGAGATGTGGTTTTACCTCTAGCTTCGTTGGAACAACAAACAAATATATTTTTGCTGCATCTTTCCGTGTTGTGTATGAGCTGCTTGTTACTTTGTGCAGTAGCCGATTCGTGGTTGCTGGATTTGTGCTTTTGTGGGGTTTTGGATGAGTTTTTGCGCCGAATAGCTCCAGCGGACAAAAGATGAGCCTGCTGCTGTCCGAGCGGGTAACCCAGCGCCTGACGTTTACTAGCTCTCTAAAGCTGTAAAACCTGCTTTAAACACAGAATAATAATATATTTAATAACTATAACTGTTGGTAGAAAGTGATATTAAAAAAAGACAATCGACTCAAACGTCAATTCATGTCGCAATTACAGTTAGCCTAGCTGTCTTGCTGTAACTAGCTATAACCAGAGGCACCAGGTTTACAGTAATGGTATAATAAATAAATAATCTATATCTGAGCCAGGAGTGTGGATTAGTTAACTAGTTATCTTGTCTAGTTGCATATTTAAACCGTTAACTATATATTACAGACATAGCTAGGTCATTAAGAGGGATGGTTAGAAGGTTACTAAGCCTAGAAGTTGAGTTTGGGATTTATCATCTTGGGAAGCAGTGAGTTTTTATAAAAGGAGTGAATATGATGGTAGACTAATAACCCTGAGACTAATAACCAGACTTCTGAATCAGTGGGATTACACGCCTGTTTTACTGGGTTAGTTGATGTGTAATCCCGGTCTGGTGCTCTAAAGCGGTTGATCATCACATAACTATGTATTGTGTGTGTGTGCATTTCTTCTTCGGTTTAATGTGTTTTCTGTGAGAGTGCAGTACGATACGGGACAGGTGGAGCTGACTGACTCGTGTTTTGTCTGTCTCTACACAGCCTGTAGATCTCCCTGCTGAGATCCCCAAGGCAGAGAGCGATTCAGACAGCGGAGTGGGTTCACCCATGGAGGACGCTGTGACTGCCGACACCACCGCCGACGCCGCTCAGCCTGAAGACGGTAAATAAAGACTTGTCAAGGTGTAACAAACAATTAGATACTTTTCTCTGTGGATAGGGACAGAGTGATATGAGTGTGACCAGCCAACAAGCACACAGCTCTGGTCAGTCAGTCATCTTCTGTACCGCTTATTCCCAGTTATGGGGAGCCGGTGCCCAGCCGGCAACTCTGAGCGCAGGAACCAACCCTAGACAGGGCGCTAATCCATCGTAGGGATCATACACACACACACATTCACACTCGCATTCACA
>JAOVYV010000028.1:13907424-13920612 GCA_025674545.1 Hassar affinis
TCCTGACCATTAGAGAACAGAGTAAAGGAGACTAACAGAGTGTGTAGAGAAACAGATGGACTACAGTCTGTAATTGTCGAACTAATATAACACATGTTTTTCAGATTACGACAAAATGTTCAAACTGAGCGAGAAAATCCTGTTGCTGTGTGTTGGCGAGGCTGGAGACACGGTACAGTTCGCAGAATACATTCAGAAAAACGTTCAGCTCTACAAAATGAGAAATGGTACGTATTGTCATGTTCCTGTGTACTCACACAAACAGCTCTGTGCCCCTGTTGTTTTATAACCACTAGTAGTGTACAGAACTTCCAAATAAAACCCATCACAGTGTCTCTGGGAAGATTGGGGCGGCTTGGAAAAGGGTTCAGAGGTGGCTGATGGACATCAGGTTCATGGAGCAGCTCGTATATAAATAATGGCAGTGAGGAGCAGGTGCTGTGTGTGTAGAGTGGCATGTCAGGGTAGGGGCTGGATCCCAGACTGCCTGTAAGCCACAGACATGAGAACTTCATACAGCTTCCATGAATGTCAGGTGAACAGTTGAGCTCGTGACCAGAATTGTTGCCGATTGGTCCAAGTGTGCACTAGGCATAAGGAAAATTAAGCAGGTTCTCCTGTAAGGAATGGAAATCAGTAAACGTAGGTGATATGTCTTTGCTATGGGATTGGAGAGGATAGTGGAGGAAGCCTAGCGTGTTTGTAGCAACCTGTGCTTGTATTGGTCCAAAATTTAGCAAGCTCACCTGTGGACCTGTGGCATTACATTGAGGGAGATCACAGAGTCCAAGCGGCTTTACAAGCTCAGAGGCGGAGAACACAATACGGCTAGTGGCCATGAAGAGACGGACTTTAGAGGGCAGGTTACCTGCAAGTGTGCACAATGTAGATCAATGTTCAAGAGTCAAGAAGAGGAAAGTGAGCAATGGCCAAATTACAGCATGCAGCAGTTCAATGGTTAAGGCTCTGGTTCATCACTGCCAAGCTGCCACTGTTGGGCCCCTGAGCAAGGCCCTTAACCCTTTCCACTCTGGGGTGCTGCATCACGGCTGACTCTGTGCTCTAATCCCACCCTCCTAACAAGCTGGGATATCCGACGAAAGAATTTCACTGTGCAGTAATGTACCAAATGTGACCAATAAATGCTTCTACTACTTAGAATGACCATCACTGTCTGTTGACTGTAATAATTTGTTCTCCCTCTCCTTCTCACTGTGTCATTATTTGACAGCTATACCCACGTTGTCTCTTTCAGGATATGAGCTCAGTCCAGCGGCTGCTGCCAACTTCACCAGGAAGAACCTAGCAGATTATCTGCGCAGTAGGGTGTGTACACAAGCTTCTGTTCTCTGTTATTTTTACCAATTATCTGAGAGAAAAGACAGAATCCAAACTCACTTAAAAAAATAAGTGTTTAAAATATTAACACGTTATTAAGGATAAGGCCACGTTTGCACTTTGCATTAATGTTTGTTTTGGGATCACCTTTGAATTTCACTTGACTGCATGAAAACCCAAGTGTCGGTACACCCAGGATGCTTTGTGATCGATGACATCATAGTGCGTGGCACTCAAGTGGGGGACCACTCAAGATTTTATAGCATGCTTACATCTTAGTGATAAGGATGGTAAGAGAACAGCCGGCTGTCGCTGAGAAAGAGGTGCAGGATGAACTGAAAGCCGCAGGATCAACACTTTCACATACTGTGAACTGCACTGCAGTCGTCTCCATCCCTATACCTCACACACCACAAAACTCCTCAGTTTTAGAGACACGTCTAAAGGTATTTAGAGGACTCTTTTGGAACACTGTACTCAAACGAAATAAAAATGAAACTCTATGGTAGTAATTCAAGTGCATAAAGTGAGAGAAAGAGCGAGCATGAAGTGAAGTAAGCATACTGTTGCTTAAGCAGTTCACGAGATACTGAATTGAGTCAGTTGCATTACAGTATGCAATACGGGTTCAGCTAAAGAATACGGTAATGATGCAGGGAGTAAAAATTTGTGAAGTCTGAGCCTCTAACGCGAAAGTCTGAGCCTCTAACGCGAAAGTCTGAGCCTCTAACGCGAAAGTCTGAGCCTCTAGCGCGAAAGTCTGAGCCTCTTACGCGAAGGTCTGAGCCTCTTGCTCGAAAGTCTGAGCCTCTTGCTCGACAGTCTGAGCCTCTTGCTCGAAAGTCTGAGCCTCTTGCTCGAAAGTCTGAGCCTCTTGCTCGAAAGTCTGAGCCTCTTGCGCGAAAGTCTGAGCCTCTTGCGCGAAAGTCTGAGCCTCTTACTTCATAAGATTTCAGGCTGTTAATTTCTAAGGTAGGAGTTAGGGTAATGCATCTCCTAGAGGCCAACGTGCCATAAATAGTTCATAATTCTTAGCAAAACCATTTGAGCCATTTGCCCAAACCGTATATTCCATATCAGAATGTAGGACTACAAACACACCAAGCGTCACGTGGATCGGTGACATCCAAGTGTATGACACCATCACAGAAACACTGGTGAAGAATATAAAAAAAAAAAACAGAAGACTTCCACTGACAAAACAATATGACCTCCAGTACTAGCTGTGATAGTCATAATAATCATCATCATCACCATAGTAGTAATAATACAGAACCTCTGATGCTGTTCTACAGCTAAACCCCCTCTTGTTGGACATCACAGTGCTTTTTTCTTTTTAAAAATGATGTTTTAATTTCCTTGTGCTGTGGTAAATGCTGCTCCAGCGTAGTTTCGAATTGCATCGGATGTCAAAGCTGACTGTAAAACCATAACCAATGTTTATAGCTCATTAAATTGATCGACAGACAGAAAATTACACAGAAAAGCGTCCAATAAAATCTCTAAATTCCAGCGTTTGTAAAGTCGCTACTCTGAAGCCGTGATTTTATTTTGCTTTCCTTCCCCCAGACCGGTGCTCAGTTGTTAACACTAAACTAATCTGTAAATCGAATTCGCGCTGCGTCGTGTACCGCTCGCTGTGCCTGAACGAAGACCCGTGTTGACGATGATTGAAGACAGATGTCATTATGTTGTCTCTACATTGTGAATATGAGGTGTGATCCAAGTGTGCTCTTGAGCACCTGAGTGTGCTCTGCAGCATGATCCTTCTCTCAGATGGGCCCTTCCTGTGTGTGTGTGTGTGTGTGTGTGTGTGTGTGTGTGTGTGGTTCTGTGTGTTTGTGCATGCGTTTGTATTTTTGCATGTCTGTATTTGGATGCCTGAGTGTGTGCACACATTTGTGTGCCGCTGTGTTTGCAAGGGTGTGTGTGTGTGTGTGTGTGTGTGTGCGCGTGTGCGTGTGTGCGCTCATGCACCCATCTGTGTAAAAGGTCTGTCTTCACCCTGGCCCTGTTGTCTGCTAGTTTTTGTGTTAATTTGTTAGGAAGAGTAGCTGCTGCTTGTCACAATAGCAGAAGGGAGAAAATAATTACAAAAAACAATTAGAGCATTTGTTGCAGGAGGGGCTGCAGAGGGAGAGCAAGCCCGTGGGGGTGAGGGGGGAGCAGGGAGGCCTCAGGGGCATCAGGCTTCGTTCCCAAATCAACATGCTTCAGCTGCAGCACATCTAGTACACGGTTAAAGAAAGGCCTTCACTGGCTGCCTACCAGACTTTCCTCTTAGGATTAGTTTTAGCAGTCTGGTCTCCAGGGTTGGGTGTGGTTAGGCAATAAGCGTCGTGAAAAACAATTATAATTATTTTTATTCCTAATGCACACCTCATAAAGACTTCTTGTCCTTGCTGTTATGATTTGAAAAATAAGTGCTCTTCTTCATACGTACTCGTTTTATCGTGAGATCATCTAGGAAAGCTCACATACTTTTCTTTCACCTGGGGGTTGGGGAAAAAAGTGTATGGACTGGGCTTTAAAAAAAAAAAATCCTCCTGTGACGTCGGGTCACACGGGTAACCCAGAGTTACCTCTTAATTCTTCCATCTACACACTTGTATACTTTTAAAAGAATATTCCATGTGTATGGGTTCGGCACGTGCATATGGAGGTGATTACTGTGGAGCGTTATTTCAGCATGTTTCCTTAGGACGGTTGTTAAACTCAATCAATAAGAGGTTAAAGTATGTGGCTATATAATTTACATGTAAAACTATAATCATAACACTGTGACACAAAAAACCCTTGGCAGAATGTCCTGCAAATCTGTTCTTATTTAGTTTGGATTTTCCAAATGGTTTTCTCCCTAATTTGGTTATTTGCAGTACGACTTTTGAGAGTGGAATGTAGTTTTATGTAATTTTAAATCCATCAGAGCAATTCTAGTTCATGTTCCTTAAGCTTATCACAAGGTTTTGTGGTAATCGCATACGATCCGATGTGTACATTGGTAACGCACATCATCATAAAATTCCTCCCGTTCCGTCTGAGTTGTCCAAACGCGGAAAAGAGGACGTTTATGGATTTGGAGCATAAATAAGGAATTTAGCAATTCAGCAATTCAGAAACTGCCTTTAAAGGCTGATTGACTTTTGCTGTGTTTACGCTGTTCTCCAATTCCCCTGTCAAAATGCTAGTCGGAGGCGGGGTTTCTGTGGATCATGTCGCAGTAAATGTTAAACAACAGTTACTATTAATGAAGTTACAGCAAGACAGAAAAGAGAGAGAAGACGTCGCAGGAGAGAACCAACTGAGCAACAGCCGGAAATGCGTAGGAGGAAGCGCCATGCTCCCAAACAGAACAGTCCCAAGCAGTTGTTGGTGTCTGCGTCACCGGGATGTGTAGTTGCGCGTCTGGGGAGGTGTGTAGATTCAGCCTTAAGACGTCTATTATAAATGAGCTTCGAGAATACGGCCTTTCAGAAATTGTTGCGCAGGTATACTTAAGAGACGATAGACAACGCTAAGACTTTCAAATGATTTGAAGAGCGGCTTGGCATCTTTTGACTCGCAGAAATATCGTCCCTAGACACAAATAATTACTGGCACCATGTTTCATGTTGTACTTTGGCTCAGACACAGCCAAATTTTGAGAAAAGACGGCACAACAGAGAAAGATCTGGTTGCCTTGGGCAGTCTGTGAAAGTGTAGAGGAACGCTGGAGAACAGACACACACAGAGGAAAAAAGGAGGTGGAAGTGAAACATCTCTATCTCGATTGTCCCCAAGCCATTTTGCTCCTGTATCGATATCAAGATGTATAGCCTAGAGTGCTGTTGGGCATTCGTATGCTCAGACGCTAATATTTAATGCTCCGTTCTCTCGGGTGAGGTGAGAGAATT
Organism: Hassar affinis; assembly: GCA_025674545.1. NCBI lineage: Eukaryota > Metazoa > Chordata > Actinopteri > Siluriformes > Doradidae > Hassar > Hassar affinis. Next base: position 13,912,656 of record JAOVYV010000028.1, read on the forward strand.
GCTGTTGTGTTAGGAACTCAGGTGGGGTATGTATGAAACAGGTGTTGAGTTAAGAGAGAATGGATGGAGATAGCACTCCTGGGAGCTCGGTAGTTCCCCTGCCTGGTCTCTCCAACAACCTGGGCTCTGAAGCCTCTGTCTACAGGGATACTCGCATGGAGCGCAGCCATATTTCCTCTAACACTTACACTCTCAAACGTGCCCCTGAGAGTGTCAAAGCCAAGGCCTAAATCAGACTGCAGGCTTTAAGATGATTTGATGTGTACCTTTAGCATCTGAACTCCATTCCAGACGTAGCCTTCATAGATGGCAGACAGCCAGGTTCTGTCTCTTGCTGCATCCTGATGATGTGGGAACCCGGTGAGTTACTAATCTATTCGGACACTGGCGCGGTTATTTCTTGAAAATGCAGCTCGGAGCAGTGGGAAGGGGAAGTGTTAAGCAGGTGTAAAGGCACAGAGTTAGGAGATGGCAAGGCAAGTAAGAGGGAAGGAGACTAAAGGAAGTTTTAATGAGATCTGGCGCAGCTCCAGAGCATCGGGGCGAGGGTGGGAGGTTTGGAAAGGGGAGAAGGGAAAGGTGGGGAGGCGCTTCGAGCAGCGGGGGTGCTGTCATCCAGCAGATGTCACACTGCCAGTGACACCAACGACCCCCCAGACCGCTTAACACCCCATATACACCCCCCCCCCCAAATTCCTCCCCACCTTGCGTCTTCTCCTGTTTTTGGCTTTTTCGCACCCTCTCCGACACTGGTTTTGATGTTGATAATGCTACTTCAATCCTTTGTTTTTGTTGCTTGAGTTTAGGACTGAACTTGTTAATTAAAAACAGTGTTTTAAGATTGTAGTGCGAACACTGGAGCAAACTTTAACAGTAATCTAAGGCACCTCGTATGCTTTCATCAGAAAGTCTGTATGTGTCTCTGTTTTTTGACAGTAAATTGCTGTTTAACTAATGAGCTCTCTCTCTGTCTTTCTGTCTCTCTTTCTCGCTGTCTCTCCGTCTCTGTGTCCGTCTCTTTCGGACTTGTTATTCCCTGTAGACTCCGTACCATGTGAACCTGCTTTTGGCTGGTTACGATGAGACCGACGGGCCTGCGCTGTACTACATGGACTACCTGTCGTCGCTGGCTAAAGCCCCCTTTGCCGCACACGGATACGGCGCTTTCCTCACCCTGTCCATCATGGACAGATACTACAGGCCAGGTGAAACTCTTCTCTCCTCTGTTGCTGTCTCTCTCTTTTTAAGTACCATAGGTGTTCTCCTCCTGCCGTTATTGCACATCCAAAACCATGAACTGACCCAAACAAGACCCAAGTACAAATGTATCATACGGTGTGGAGCACAAGAGCACTTCTGACATCATACCACAAACCCCATATCCAGCCGGGACACTTTCTAAAAATGCAAAGAAACCTGAAATCTGTAATTAGTTATTTCACTTGAATCTTTATTTCACATACATATATATATTATATATACATATATATAAAAATTTCAGTGTTTTCAATGATGAACTTAATTCTATTGGTTAAATATAGAAAAAAAACGTTTACCACTGGGTCACATCGCCTTTTCATTTAGTTATAGTTTTTAATCATATAGGAATTGAAGATCTTAATCGTGGCAGTTTTGCAAGTGGGATTTTTGCCCGTTTTTGCTGTGTACAAGACTCCATGGTCACTGTTGTCTCATTCTCCTCTTCATGATGCGTCGTACATTTTCAGTAGGAGGCAGAACTCGACTGCATTCTCAGTCACACACATTCAGTAGCAGCGGTTTCCACTCTTGGCCTTTACTCTCCGAGATTTCCTTTGGTGATTTCTGAATCTTTTCATGATGATATGAACTGTACTTGGTGAAAGACCTACAGTACTATTCTTTGCAATGTTGCACTGAGAAAGATTGTATTTGAACTGACTGACAGTTCTCTCATGAAGTTTGGCCCAAAGTGAACTTTGAACCATGACTCATCCTTACTTGCAAAGACTAATCCTTTGGTGGAGGCTCCTTTTATACTCGGTCTTGATGACCTCAGCTGTTACCAGTTGCACTGCTAAGTTTGGGAGCAGAGTTACTTGTGAAACACTGAAAATGTTTTCTTTGTAGATTTAACACTTTAGTTATTGCATTTTTACAGTGTCCCATTTGTTCTGGACTTCAAAACGAAACTCAAATTCAGTTTCTTCCATGTACGAACTGCATAGCTGCTTTCGATCTGTAAGTTAGTGCCCATAAGCCTTGTTTGAACGTCTATAAACTATCATCATGGTGAAGATCTGGTAGGCAGTGGTAGCTCAGTGGTTAAGGCAATGGACCACTGATCAGAAGATCATGAGTTCAAATCCCAGCACCACCAAGCTGCCACTGTTGGGCAAGGCCATTAACCCTCAACTGCTCAGTCGTATAAATGGATGATGGTGTCTGCCAAATGCCATGAAATAAATATATAAAATACAGGATATTGAAATACTTTTTATTGAGGTATTATTATGGATTATGGTGTCCTTTTGTCTTTGTGTAGCCTCCTATGATCCGAAACAAATGTAGAAACAATGCTTGTTTGTTTGTTGTGCTATAAGACATTGTGCTGGGTCATTAAAAAAAAAGAAGTGAGAAATAAAATGAAACAGTATTGCTTTTGAAAACACAGACATGATGACAGTAATGAACCTGATTACTCTGTGTTGTTTCTTTAGTATGTAAGTGTGTGTTATTCCACTCCATGCGGTTTGGTATTCATATCAATAATTAGCAATAAGCAGTGCTCTCAGTGCCATTTTTGACCAGCTACCAAAACTTGTTCCTTTGGCACTTGTCCTCTGGTTAAAAAAAGTTCCAGCAGTTACAGTGGAAACAGACTTTGGGTCTTTTTCCGGTTCTGTTCTCGTACTGTAAGTGAATTATTTGTGAACTAATCCTCCCGGTCGCTCTGTGTGCAGATCTGACGCGTGAAGAAGCAGTAGACCTTCTGAAGAAGTGTATAGATGAGGTAAACTCTAATTGCTCACTCTCACACATCCGCTCTGCCAGTTTTCATTTCCTCGACCCTGGTTCATGTTATACCTCTATTTCTGATGGTGTGAAAGGCAGCTTGAGTTAATGAACTGAAATCGAGTTATGCACGATGTTTAAATCATTTAAGCCATTTTTCAGTGTTAATTGCCTTTTCCTCTCAATATGCCCTAATGTGTGACTTTTTTGTATTTAATTTATTAATATTCTGGCTCTCTTTCGTAGCTCAAAAAGCGCTTCATCCTGAACCTGCCCTCTTTTACCGTTCGCTTGATCGACAAGGATGGCATTCAAGACCTGGAGAAGATTCTCGTCGGGGCATAGTGACTGTGTTTACCGTGGCATCTTCAAACCATCACTCTTTTGTACTGCATATCTGATCCTTTATGTTCAAATAAAACTTTGCCTCTGTTAAGTACACTGTGTGTTTTGAGGTCTTTTAAAGGAAATAAAAAAGGCGTTTCATTTATTAAACACTGTTAATCATCCCGTATTACAATCTCAAGTAGTTATGAAAACTGGAAGATTGTACTAGAGGATGATTCTCGTCTTAAATGAATATTTTTTTTTAAATATTCAACAAAAATGAAGCAAGAGACCACTCCGGGTTCTGAAATCCCTGCTGTTAGTCTGTCTACTGAACAATCTGTTTGCTTCAAGTCTGTTACCTTGAATTCGGTGTTGCATCTCTAAGAGTTGAAATGAAACTGGGGCAAAAATAAGAACTGCTCATCAGGGACTGTTTCGAATGCGCTGATGTTTCTCACCTTTTGCAGAGAAAGTATTTTTGTACTCTGCTTTATTTATGAGTGTATATGTATGTATGTGCGCATATCTTCCCTCTGCAGACAGGTGAGATTAATAAACATTAAACAATCCCCCCTGAACATAACCGGAATCTGCAGGGAAGAGTAGCATATGTTCGCCTGCGGGCACAGAGACGCTGAATAGCGTCTCCGAGTATCAGACAGACAGAGAGAGAGAGAGAGAGGAGGATCTGGGAATTGACACTCAGGGCGTGCGAGCTGGTAGGGGGGCAGGTATGGAGGTGTAGTGCCCCTGAGCAGATGAAGAAAGGTAGAGTGGCAGATGGAGTGAGAGAAGGACTGGAGGGGGATTAGCTACTCTGAGATTAGTTACTCGCGCTTGCGATCCTGGCCGTTTTTTGTGCTACCTTCTGGATTACCTGCTGAGACTCGGCAGCCTTTGGTGTGATCTGGTTTTTAACACTTGTATTACACCAAAGGTTTGGATTGCACCAATTTAATAATTAAGAGGATTACCGAGAATACGTAACGTTTCACTGTTAACAGTGATCAACTGTGATCTTATAGAATAATGAGAAAAGTGTAAAAGAATACGCCATATGGAAACAGGATGTGGATTCATAAGAAGTACACCTAAAGCCTGTTTCTGGGTTTGCACTTGTTCTGCAGAGGCTGGAATTATGTTAATACTAATATTAACAATGCTGATCTCTGGAATATGGAATTATTTAGTATTTTAGTATTTCAAGTAGTATTTTTTAATCCAAAAAGTATCTTAACACTCTGATACAGTAAAACCAATGGGCACCAAAATATAAAAAAAATTTCCCACAAACTAAAATAGGTGCACATTATATTGCTTTTGATGCTGAACACGAATCAGGCATGGTTTTTAAGTGACCCCGTATATTTTACTTGTTCATAAATAATGCTGTTCTTACCCTTAAAATGGGTACAAACTTCCTTCTAAATGTACAAGTGTATGAGCTTTGCCTGTGTTTGCTCTCAGGAACATGCCTCTGCAGTGACAGTCACACAGAAGGAGTCCAGTTTTCATGCTACTGGTTTTCCATGGCCATGTGAGTACAGTGGGGGAAAAAAAGCTATGGTTGATTTAGAAATTTTGAAAACCCATTTGGATTTAGCATGCAAAAATAAAGAGGTATGTTTTTGCATTGGACAAAATCTTTGTTAGCCAGTGTACTGACAAGATTTGAAATATTTTAAATGGACAAATAAGCAATAAAGACCAGAGGGATTAACCAGTCACAATCCATTATTTTGTTTTAATAATATATTACATTTACCTTGAAATACATTAATAATAATAATAATAATAATAATAATAATAATAATAATAAGGATAACATGGGTAATAAACATACAGTAGGGAGTACAAAAAGACAATATTTGCATTGTTTTCCAGCGAACCCTCCCATCAGCAGTGTGTGCCATCTCTAGCTGCCTTTCACACTTCCTGTAACTCGGTTCTCAGTGAAATACAGAGTGAGTGCACAGGGGTGATGTTCTCCATGTCCACCCCACAATCAGGAAAGGCGAGAAACTATGATTTTCTCTCTCGCTTTGTCCCTCTCTCCGTCTGTCCCTCTTTCTTTCCCTCTTTCTCTTCCCCCTGTCTCTTTCCCTCCCTCCCTCTCTCTCCCTCTTCCTCTCTCTTCCTTTCTCTCTCCTTCTCCCTCTCTTTCTCCCCAGAGGACATCACATCCTAATTGCTCCTGTAACACAGAGGTTGAATCATATCCAGCAGCTGATTCAGTCAGATTCGGATACCAAGCACCCACACACATAAATACACACACACACACTCTCTCTCTCTCTTTCTCTCTCTCTCTCTCCTAAAGGCTGGGGAAGAGCTCAGTCTCTGTCTTGGAGATGTTGCCGGATATGCACCACTGCTTCATTTGCAGTGCTTGAGGTCTTTCTCCTGGTGGCCTTTGCCGCCTCCCTCGGCTTTGTCCAAAAGTTTGAGGGCCTCCAGCAGGTAGCTCTGGAAGGCGCAGAGGGCGGCGCAGATGGCCGGTGTGCCAAAGCCATGGGTGAGCAGGCTGAAGTGGGTCAGACTGCCTTGAACCCCGGGCTCCAGGCACGGTGTGGGCCGACTCGCACCCAGCGGCGACCTGTCCTGGGACATGAGGTCAACAAACTCTTTGCAGATCTCCCTGAGGATGAGGACAAAAGCGAAGATTAGAGCACAAAGCACTGATGGGTTCCGATGAACCCTAATATTGTCCCAGCAGAGATTTTCTGTTCAAATTGACAATGTTTATAGATTCAAAGGAAAAGGTTATATTGTGTTTTTAGCTTCATATTCTTTTAAAACATTTGTCTATTAAAATGGAAGAGCTGTAACTAAATGACACAACAGTATGGAGTAGTCTTATTACTACAGGATATTATTACAGGCTTATTTCCAGCAACCACTTATTGAAGTCACTGTTGTTCTGTGGCTGAAGTACAGCATTGTAGGTTTAATGGATATTTTCAGACCATGACAAGGCAAGTAATTCTACACAAAGGAAATGAACATCCCTTTGAAATCACAGAAAGACACACAATGAGGAACATTTACGTCAGCATGTCACTGAACAATGTAACACCATGACTCCTGCCATTGTTAACCATGTGCTAATTAATTAATTGGTTATTCCAGTTAAATTTGTGTGGTGAGACAAATGGTGGCCATTATTGTGCCACCAAGTTGCCTAATAAAAGCTGTTGTTTTTCTAGTGATTCTGGGCTTTTGGGACACTCAGTTGTGCATACACAACATGTACCACAACTGCCTTTATATAATACCTATATAGTCAACATGTAGCAAATTGAAAGCTTGGGAATCCAAGGATTATTTTAGATGTCAGTCATTAACTGGTAAATAGATATTGATATTTAAAACATTAAGGCTTATGACATGTACTATTGCATCACTGAGCTTATAATAGTTTAATAAAGCGACGCTGTTTACACCTTTCTTGGTTTATACGATATGAATGTGTAGTAAAACACTACTTAGAACATTCAGTCTTTGTGTACAAGAACAACACTAAAGGCTCAACACGATTCAGTTTTTGAATGCAAAAACCCCGATTTCTGCTTTCATTCCTGCACTCATGCATGTTGTTTTGCTTTCCTGAATGTATTCTCGCCTACAGTGATTTTTCCAGTATTTTGTGAATTGAATTTACGTCTGAGGATAAATCACAATCAAGCTGCACCAGCTGTGCTGGGAATAACTCAGAGGCCTGGATTTGGATGTGCTGCTGTATAGAACAAAATATTCGGATCGTACTTATGTTAGGATCAGTAGGGTACAACAGGAAGAAGTCAGATGATCAGACTACAAGGCTATATTTCATTGTATTAAGAAATAAAAAAGTAAGTAGAAGATAGTTCAGGTCGGCTTGTAGATTGAATTCGAGTGAATTCGTTGGTGATTGTTAAAAACGTTGGGACTCACTTGGTGGCCAGCAGCATGCTCCGCCGTGTAGGTAGCTGGTCTGGATCACTCTGCCTGCATAAGTACTCTGCAGTCGCTCTTGCTGGGAACTCCGTCTCGCACACATAGCCAAAATCTCGCGCCAGGTGGACTGCCTCACCTTAAAGTCAGAACATTTCAGACCCTAAAAATGCAGGCTGGGAATATAAGCAATGACCTACCGCTTTGGCTGAATGAGTGTGTACTCTGTGTAGTGCATTCAAAATACTCTATTTTTCTTTTATTCTGTCTATTCAGTGTGTGTGTGTTTATACCTTCCACTAGTGCTGTGAGGAGTGTGACGTTAGCTGCCTTGCGGCGGCCGGCAGGAAGGTTGAGACCGATCTTCTCCAGGCGCTCACGCAGGCAGCGGCCGCCGTTCTTTGACTTTGCTCTGAGGAAGGGGACAGAGAGAGAGACGCTTAACACTGCTGACATGCTCTCATTAGCCACTCTGACCAGCTTACCTCTGTCTAGTTTATACCCTTATTTATGCAATTCTATTATTTACCTTATGGGCGAAAATATTTCTCATTCATTAACCTTCATTAAGCAAGCCAATGACTTTTTACTGGTCTTTTTGATGCAGTAAGTGGATATATATATATATATATATATATATATATATATATATAAAAAATACAAAACAAAAATGTCAAAAATAAATCCAGAAAGCATATAA
>JAOVYV010000028.1:13962629-13981512 GCA_025674545.1 Hassar affinis
AGGCTGGTCCAATTTAGCCACAAAACCTCCCACACTAAAATGACAGGTGTTTCAGTTTCATTGTCTAACCCCTGTATGTGTATATATATATAACATACACAGTAACATGATGGTTTCTCAAACAATACCACCTGAGGGCTCGATGGTCACACACATTCAGCAGCGGTTTCTGCCCTTGGGCTTCAGGCACTGAGATTTCCCCTGACTCCCTGAATCTTTTCATGATATTATGAACTGTGAAAGGCCTAGATTCTTTGCAAGCTTGCACTGAGTAACATTTGAACTGACTCTCATGATGTTTTGCACAAAGTGTTGAACCTCGACCCATACTTGCTCATGAAGACCAAGCCTTTGGCGGATTCTCCTTTTATACTCAATCGTGATGACCTCAGCTGTTACCAGTTAAACTGATGATTGTGAAACCTTCCAGAACAGTGTTACTTGCATAACCTTTTCACTCTTTTTTTGCCTCTCTCCCAACTTTTTTTGAGTGTGTTCAGACATTCTGCATTGTATTTACAAAATAGAAGTGAATTAACACATTTTCATTTGCATTTTTAGAAAGGGTCCCAACTTTTCTGAAAATGGGGTTTGTAGTAGACGTTATTCATTGTGTCAGTGTGTGATCATTTTGATCCTGGTTACAACCACGGACAAAACTATTCAGTACTGGCCTGAACAAATTCATTGCCATTCCAAAGATGAGGAATTGACTGATAAAGGCATTATGTCACACTACATCATAAAGGTCAACACCAACAAACGTCTGCAAGAAAGCAAAATACCTTTCTTGTAAGTGATGTCATCCAGCAGGCTATTTCCCCTGCTAAAATATTGATCTGTAATTTGGATGTCATTATGAAAATGTCACCATACTGCATTGCCAGCGCTCTCGGGACACTCGGTACGCCGAACAAGACGAGCTGAACTGATCGGATATCTCAGCAGCATGCCTAACCCACCCTTTTTAATTTACACAGCGTTTCACCGGGTTACCGCTTTCCCATGAACACGCACCAATACTGCAACGTCGCAATGTTATTTTTGTGCTTGCGTTTTGGTCTCTGCGAAAGGGGCCGTAGTGTTTTGGAAGCAAGTGGCCAGTCAAGAAACCCACAGTGACTCGACCGCTTCCTGATGGGATTACTGCTGAAGAAAGTGCTGTGAGTGATGAACAGGAATTCAGGCAGGAGTGTGAAAGAGTGAAATACGAAACCGCACTAGAGAACTAACTTCAATGCCGTTTTAGTCAAAGATACTCGGATGCAGTAGTGAACGCCGGTTTCTAAATTTAGCTGGAGGTGCCTGGGTGTATAGGTAAAGGGAAACACATTGCTGTGTAACGAAGGATAGGAGGAGAGCTGTGAGAAAGGAGAGATGCTGCTAAAAGAAATGCTGATGCATTATTTATACAAAATTTACATATCACTGAGAGTTTCTCTCTCTACTCCTTCTTCTTTTTACACAAATAAATTGAGGTCATGTGCCCAGCTCTGCACTCTAAGGAGGTGTGTGATGAGAAGTGATGCGAGAGCTTGTTTATAGTGTGTTATCTGTGTCTACATTTCTGAGTGCCTCATGTTTAGTGTTCATGTTTGTGTTTAATTCCACAGGCTTGTCTGTGTGTTTGTCCTCTTGTCCCAAAAACATCAGAAGGACCAGAATTAACAAACCATTCCCTCCATCATGTCCCTGGGCTTCAGCCCATTGAAGGAGTGCTGTGCATTTGATTAAAAAGTGCTCCAAAAAGTAGCCGAGCAAAGCAAATATCTCACCCTGCCATTACAGGAACTCGCGCCATGCTCGGCTCTCCCGAAATACCTCACATAATTGAGCTTTTGTTTGCTTAGACGCTTTCAAACAAATTCATTAATGCAGCTTAGTCATGGACAAATAGAAACAATGATGAGTTTTGTATGGGGCCAGCTGTGATAATAGTGGCAGGTCTAAATCCTGTGTACAAGCACTCCTGTGTCCAGTTTCTGGCCTTTTCTTGCAATTTTGGTTTCTTTTTCTGGCATTGCTGCTTTTATGGATGTAGGTTTACTCGGTTCTCAGAGTCAGAACATTGTTCTTTGGCTCACTGGGGCATTAAACTCTTAAAAATGCAAAGGTGGTTGAAACAATACAAAGATGGTTGAGCTGAATGGAGATAACATGATGGAGCGGAGAGGTGTAGTGCAATCTTGTATGCCGTGAGAGATCTGCTTTATTTAGGCCAGGGTTTCCCAACAGGGGGTTCATGGTGGCACTGTAGGGGGTTTATGACGGAAACGTAAATGGCATATATCTAAAATTGAAAAGGAAAGATTGCTATCTTTCACAAAAGTAAAAAGAAACAAGTGATGTTTATGTTTTCAGTGCAGTTTGTTGGTTTGACTCTCAGCAGGATTACGGAATAACGGGGGCCAAGCAGGAATCCATTAAGAGCAGGAACCCATGAGCCAGTGCCTAATCTCAGACCAGTTCTTCACATTTCCACAGTCAAAGCATCAACACTTTGCTGGTCTAGAACCAAGAACCGCCTATGTCAGGGGCTGGGGGTGTGATTATCGTGACCAACTAAAACTTTGTGACCGTCATTTAAAAAAAAGTCTGCCTAACCTTAGTACAAAAAAGAGGAAGCTGCAATCTTTGTAATGAGATGATGTAGTTCACCATTGTTGCAGTTGTGCTTGTAGTTTGGGCTTGCGTTTCTGGGAAAGCAGAGATGTACACTGAAGTACCAGAAAAAAGTTAATAATTGGTAGGTTCCCCACAGGATGAATTCTGATGTTACTTGAGGCAGTGTTGCATGCCTATCATGTGAAACTTTCACCCACAGTCTTTTTGCAGCTCCACTGCTGTCATGAGTTCTAGGTTTTGACTGAATTTCTGTAGTTGCATTAAACGCTTGAAATGCTCGTATGTGAAAATCCAAACTTTGCTTCTACCTCCGAAATGCTATGATCCATCTCATGAGCTCCAATTATTAAACCATGTAAAAAAAATCATGATAATTTGCCATTCTCACGGCAGAAACAGCTCTAGAAGCTTCCATAGATATCTATCGCTTTATAAATGCACTGCCGGACAGAACCATGAACCAAGTGCATATGTAGGTGGCGTTGCTATGTATTTTGCCTCGTACCAGTTTTTCTGGTACGTCAGTGTATATAGATATTTACAGTGATGAAATAACATGGCTCTGTGGTGACTCTCTTGCCTGTGGAAAAGCAAACTCTAACTTGAACCAACACCAAACCAGCACCATGGTTATTCTACCGTGTTGGTAGAATAGCTAGGGCCAATAGTTTGGTGAAGGCCCACATATGGACATCATGGTTAGATGGTTACATACAAATAGTCCATATCAGGCTGGGTAGATTCTATCATAATTTTGCTAAAAGTCTGCCACCTTTTCAGTGTACGTCTTCGCTATAGTAAATACAGTGCCCTTACTCGCGGAAGAGAGATCTTCAGAAAGCTGTCTAAAGAAAAACAGGGTAATTCCACAAGTTCACAAATTTCCTTCATCTTGTTTTTGCCATTCAGAACACTAAGCAAATGTAAGTGTTGGCAGCCCTAAGTGAAAAACAGTAGGTAGTAAAGAATGAGAAAGTCAAGGAACAGGAGGAAAAAAAAAAGCTATCAGGATGTAAATATATAATTCCTCCATTACTGCTGTGAGAGAGAAAGAGCAAGAGATTAAGTGGGCCATCTTCACTGAACACGTGAAAGAATCGATCACCAACAAATGGATGACAGGTAATTCCTATTACTGCCTCTGCTTTATGTTGCTGACATTGCCTCGGCACTTTAATCAGTCTCAGCTCTGTGTGTGTGTGTGTGTGTGTGTGTGTGTATAGAGGTACACCTCTGCTTTAGATACTATGTGCTTTAAATCCACGTTCAAAATATGAGTTCATGACTTTACTCGGTCTCTCACAGGGGGCATGTGACATGCTCTCGATATATTCATGTGATCTGCATAGGAATACAGTTTAAATCTTTTCTATCAGTGAATTATTAAGCTCTTGGCTAGGAACGGCAGCATTAGGACTCCAGCAGGGACCATGTCAGTGCTATTTCAGTTCGCTCTCACAGGACGGCATAGTTGCATTGTTTACATGTCACCTCTGTGGTCGAGTGGGATTTACCTTTGTGCTATGGAAGTGCACCTCTATAATCCACTGTATTGTCTGGATCGGTTTATGTCTATTCATAGTTCATATATTGTAAAAGGAAGGTCAGGCCAAGCAGAAGGCCACTTTAGCAGGTTTAGTAAAGGTATGCGATTACCACAGTCAAGGAGTCAGGAGTCCATGGGATGAATTTTATTGACGTTTGTGTTTGTTTACACCCGTCTGAGCATGCAGAATGGTACTGTCAAGATCCAGTGAGTGACACATGTTGAACAGATAAACAACTCCAGCACAGGTCACGTCAAGGGCAAGTCTTTGTGTGTGTACACACTGGTATGTCTATATAATGAGAGCGAGGCCAGCATTGCAGCCTGACTGCACATCAGCTTTCCACCTTGACCATCTATCACGCATATTGGTTCCATTCTCTTCCTCTCACACACACATTCCTTCATGAGAATGTGAAGAATGGTGTTATATTCATGCGGCAGAGACAGGCTGGTGATGGAGAGCAGCAACAGGCCATTGTATTGCCAGTCACTCTAAGCTCCAGGCTCAGCATGGCTCCACTGACTCCTGCCTACCAGAGAGAACGCGAGACAGACAGAGAGAGACGGAGATGGATAGAGGAAAAGGTAGAACGGTGTTGTGAAATCCATGATATTGACATGACATTGGAGTCAAAAAGCGCTTTTGTGTGTCCCTTATTCGGTTTCCCATCGTTGCTGGTTCTCCACTGAGAAAAGAGCTGGTTCTTGGGTAGAAATTTGATCTACTTGATCTACCAAGAACTGGTGACATCAGGGGCTATGGGACACCATTTTTTTTAGCTATGACAACAACTTGAGCAACCCAATTATTTCTCAGGACTTTCTTCTTCTTCTTCTTAATATAAAATGAAAGGAATAGGCCAGTATTTTCAAACCAAATCTACCACATCTGCATCTTATGAGTGTTTACCAAGGACCAGAATTTCAAAATTTTCTCTGATAAAAGAAAACCTAATACATTTTAATGAAGTCCTCAACATGTTTCCCTTCAATCTGGCTATTGTAATCACATATACATTCTAATAACACATACAGTGCTACACATGTGGTGATGACGCTTTGTACTAGGTATTTAACCATTTTACTGACACTTTTGTTGCCACTAGAAGTAAGAACACTACTAGTACTTGTACTAATCCTAAAACATACTTTCACCACCTTCACAGTCAGAATAGATTACTAAAAGGCAGGGGCAGGGGTGGCTCAGTGGTTAAGGTGTTGGGTTACTGAACAGAAGGTTGGGGGTTCAAGCCCCAGCACCACCAAGCTGCAACTGTTGGGCCCTTGAGCAAGGCCCTTAACCCTCAACTGCTCAGGTGTATAAAAATGTGATTAATGTAAGTCACTCTGGATAAGAGTGTCTGCCAAATGCCATACATGTAAATGTAAAAGAAATAAAGATGATGTCCGTACTTTGACGAAGAAGTATAAAATGTCATTATTTTTAAGCTGTCCTATCTGAAGCGCCATACGTTAAGATGCGGCTCTTAAACTGCTAGTTCTTAAAACAGTTCTCTGATTCCATGAATGAATCCTGGCTAAAAGGGGCAGATGTCTCAGAGTCTATTTCGATCAGCCTTTGGATTACAGACAGCAGTGTTACTCTGAGCTGCTGTCACAGAGCGATATTACTATTAATATTACGTTTAGTGTATTTGTGTTTGGATCTCTCTCTGTATTCTTGTTTGTTTTTTTTTGCTTTTTTTTGGCCATTTTGTTTCTTGTTGGTTTCTTTTTTCTTAGCGTTTCATGTCTGTATTGTACAAGCACCTAATAACACTAACAGAGTCTCAAAGGTCCTCTGAAGATTGAGGGGTGGTGTATATGTGTGTGTGTGAATGTGTGTTCAGTGTAACACCACAGTGTGTATTCCATGGCTGTGCCCCAAATCTGCTCCTGCTGAGATACACAGTGGTAATTCTCCAGCACTGCCTTGAGCAATGGCGTGAGCCTGCCACTTGTTCTCACACACAAACCATATTCAGCTCTAGCAGTACAGTAATGTGTGTGTGTGTGTGTGTATGTGTGTGTGTATGTGTATGTGTATGTGTATGTGTATGTGTATGTGTATGTGTATGTGTATGTGTGTATGTGTGTGTGTGCACCTATGCAAATGGTTTATTTTTTTCCAGGTTTCTTCTGCTGATATGATATCTATCATGTATGTAAATGTATAGTGAGACAGGATGCACCCCTGTACTGCTGCTTCTGGTGGAAAAGTATAGTGGGAGCATGTAGTTATGAAACTCATGAATATGTATGTTGTGTGTGTTCGTGCAAGTGATGTGTACTGTGAGCTCGGTTGTATTTTTTCAGGCCCACGGGGTGACGTGGTGCTGCATTTATAAGTGGATTTCACCCCTCCAGGGAGCTCCATATATAATGCCCCGTTCACACCGCACGATTTTAGCCCCGATTTTCCGCTCGCCAAACGGGTTTTTGGAGGCATCAGAGTAAAGCTCCAGCTTGGAGGCAAATCGTTAGCTCAAGGCTCTCGAAAAATCGGCTATGTGTGAATCGATCAAAGACGCGTCTCAAAAATCATGCTGCGTGCTAAATGTCTTGACCTGTCGGCGAGTCCAAATTCTATAGTGTGAAAAGTTTTGCGATCGGGTTATGACCGAGAGTGATTGCAGTGCTGAGATACAGCCAGCGAGGACACGCAAGATATGGAGTGAAGAGAAACCCAGGGGAGGAGTTGGATAAATGTCAGCAATCATGGCTTGGCCCCAAGAAACGGATGAAACATTAGTTGAAAGTTGGCAGGAGCAGCCTGAGCTTATCGTCCATGCCAAACCATAATACCTACATTTTCTTTGGAAAAATATTTATTTACCTCCAACTCCCTCTGCAGAACCAACAATCCCAGCTGGATGTATATCCTTATCCGCTCCTTCACCCATATTCTGTTCTTTTTCCCTCTTGTTTTTCAGTGCATATCCGCATACAAACAACTCGGATCACTCAGTTCTTGCTTGTGCCTTTTTTTTTTTTTTTTGGAATGTGTCTGTGTCACGTCATCCCCTTGTCACTTCTCAAGGGTGTTGTTTTTTTTTTTTTATGACAAAACGTACTTTGGAGACCAGACAGACTCATCTGAGATTCCTCCTGGTGAAATATCGTGTTATGTGTGAACCTCTGTTGCTGATCAGTCATGATGTGTGCAAACCAGAACGACTTAAAAGTTTACAAGAGAACAGGTTGTGCAGTGTGAACGGTGCTGCGATCTGACGAGTCGTGTCGCGTGTCTGCGGGTTAAGCCATGCAGAGAGGAGTTTTATTAATGGCAACGTGTTTGTATGTGTGTTCGCTTTTTTTCTGCAGAGAGAAGCAGAAAAGAAAATTAATATTATCGCCATGGTGACAGAGCTCTCCTGTCCAATCACGGCCACACAATCATGTGCCTTTTGCAAAACTTGTAGGCAAAAAACAGGAAGAGGAAATAGGATATTTTTGTGCTGTCTCTGTCTTTTCATCCTCCACTACCCCCATCACCCATGCCTACACCCCCACCACCACCCCCACCCCCACATCAATGCAGTGGTTGCTGCTGAGGCCACAATTAGCAGTTAATTAGGATCACTGCTCTGTGTGAGGAACTCTCCTGGTGCCCATACAACATCTTTCTCACTCTCTTTCCCTCTCTGCCCCCCCTCTTCTCTTTCGTACACAAACACACAAAATTAACAGCTCGAGTCCTTCGCCTCAGCGCTCGAAAAGCTGTCTGCTCATCGCTTGCTGCTAGCAAAGACTAGGCATTGATGCTGCTGTAAACTAGACTCTTGCTACCAGCACTCACTGTTTCAAAGGCACAAAAACAGCATAACATGCCTAGGAATGTTTTATGCCCCTAGGACACACACATCATAATCATAATCATCAACTTAACAGCCTCCTTATTTTCAGCTACACACAGAAAAGCCCACAGACACTACTTCAAGCCCTTGGACTACTTTACAAGTACGACCTCACAACTAAAATATGGATACTGAATCCCCAGCCATGTCATAAAGCAATTTTTGGAAAATGAATGAAAAAGTTCATGTTTATACGATAACATTATGATAACTCATCCACACAGATTTACAAAAACAAGTGAACATGATGATTTATGTATAACAGGCCAGTAAGAGGCAGTGTAACTTTGCACCTCAAATATACAAACACCACAGAACACCCCACACCAGCCTGATAGTCTGAAAATATGATAGTCGTGCACAAGGTGGGGCCGTGTCTTCATCGTTATTAAACGTTTCTGTATTCGCCTGTCTGCACAGGTGATGTTAGAATTGCTTCCGGTTTCACTATGGAACCCATTTTTAAAACTTTCAAGCCCCGAAAGCTCAAAACACAACTTTTCAGTTTTTGTGAAAACATTTTCACCGTTTTCATGTGGACAGCCTGAAAATCTATTATGGAAATTAGCAGAGTTTCTCAAAAGTCCTATTCAGATGAGACTTAATGTACACTGAAGTACCAGAAAAACTGGTATACCAGTTAATACATGGTAGGTCCCCCACGGGATCTAGGAGGGAACGCTGCACAGAATTCCCAATGCTGGTCACGTTCACACAGAGTCTTTTAACAGCAACGCTCCTATCGTAAGTTTGAGGTTTTGCTGGAATTCTTGTAGTCACGGTACACCCTTGAAGTGCTCACACGTGATGACCCGTCTCACAAGCTCCAGCTATTAAACCATGTTGAAAATCATAAATTCGTGATAACTTGCCATTCTCATGGAAGAAACAGCTCTAGAAGCTTCCATAGATGTCTATGGCTTTATTTACACACTGGCAGGTGCAACCAATGATCTGTGTATGTGGTGGTGGTGTGTATTTTGCATAGTACCAGTTTTTCTGGTACTTCAGTGTACTTTGGAGCCTGGAGTAATTCCATCACTTGTAGCCACTCTTCTGTGATTTTATTCCCTATCTCTATTTCAATCTGAACTGTAGCTGTCTGATAATTTTAGTCTCATATGGATAGACACATCTGTGATTTTGAAGGCAGATGCTGCCTCTTGGATTGGAAATGTTCTTTTTACTGCTGTTACTGATACAACGTGGCTACATGTTGAACACGTCTCAAATCACTCTTCTAAAATCAGTATAGCGTGTAGGTATAGGTATAAATCCACTTCATATTCACGTACGCCGCACTATCATACAATTTTTCAGATTTCTAGAAATGTACACTTTATTTATTTGTATGGAAAATGCTCCCATTCAGAGCGGCTTCCGATTGAGCTAAGCAGACGATGGATTCAAAGACAAGCTTCTGATCAGAAGTGCAGAGCCCTAAACACGGAGTCACCACTTACATTGATACAACTAATTGTGTAGTTATATTGACGCATGTTCCTTTATCTACTGTAACACTCCCTAATTATCTACATGCTGCCAAATAAGCAAACCTGATTATACAGTATACGATTATATAGTATATGTGTAATGCAATTATCTTGGTTCCTAGACAAAACAACTTGGAGGAAATCTGTAAAAATATATTATAGCCTAGATGGCACCTAGTGAACACAATCCCAGTAGAACAGGGCAAAAAAAGGACATGAACAGCGCTGTTTACTTTTGTCGACTGATGAACCTCTGAGAGCCTGTTTTGCCGCAGGAGTGTGTGCTGACTGTTTGTTTACGTGTAATTGGGGTTACAGATGAGCAGTTTCTGTCTTTTTTACACCCAAACACACACAGGGGAATAGACTGGGAGAAAATGGAGAAATGTGTGGAAGAACTTACGACAAAAATGATCGGGAAACTCAATGTATCCCAGAAATGTAGGGATGTTTAAAAGAGCAATCTGGGTGATGGACGGTTTTATCTGAGAGTGCTGTTTTTGCGAGTGTGCTGCGCTGACAAATCGTCACACTCACACACGGCTTTCTATAATTCTACACTTATTACATATTTCATGCATAATGCAACATTTATTCCTGGCTTATTTGACCATTTTCACCATCTATATTTTTGATGTAACCAAAAACACTAATTTGAAAGAACTAATTTGCCTCTTTTGACTTTCCAAATTACCTGGAGGACGAAGCAGGAAGTGCGCTGGAATGCCTGTGCAAACACACACTCAGAGCACAAAGCACAAAAAAATATTTTTTTAAATCTATTCACTGATGACTTGCTCGCTTCAGTGTTCGTTTTGATGCTTAATACGTGTGAGCTGACCTTTTCGGTATATATTAACCTGTGTGTTGAATTTCCCCCAGGGGATCAATAAAGTACCTGTCTGTCTGTCTGTGTCTCTCTCTCTCTCGCTATCTGTCTATCTATTTGTCTCTTTCTGTCTATCTGTCTCTCTATCTCTCTGTCTGTCTCTCTATCTCTCTATCTCTCTCTCTGTCTGTCTGTCTGTCTGTCTGACACGAGTGACATGGATTAGAAGAAAATTATTTACTAAATAATGTAAAATCGATACCGATGTTCTGCCGATAAATCGGTGCATTCCTAGAGCTATGGCACAACAAACAAGTCCTTTTTTAACAGTATAATAACTGATCACAATATATTCATATTAATTATATATCTAAACAATCTGATCATAAATCATTGCAATGTAGCCACCTGTTCTGATCCAACCCTAAGGACAGTTGAAGGTGAGTGTGTGTGTGTGTGTGTGTGTGTGTGAGACAATATGTGTAAGCACTCATCATATCTTTATCCCGCTGCAGCTCTGCTAATGCCTCTGAGGGGAAAATAGGCTGAATTCTTTTCCCTCCCTCCCTCCTGCTCCACCCGCTGGAGGCCCTGGAACCATTTTGTTTTCTGAAATTCCATCAGGCCGTGTGTCGTTTGCACGCTCCAGATTCAATTTCCTGTTTGGCTGCCGCAGTGACGCCCGCTGTCAAGTCTGGATGTGCGTCCCGCGCGTCTCTAGCTGATAGCGGCCGACGGCCTGTTACACTTTGATGAGATGACTGATTGGCTGTAGCCAGACTCTGAGACAATTAGACACGGATCGGTATGACCACCGGGGTCTAAAGCGGAGCAGTCTATTTGCATGTAACATTTTCAAAATGCCACTCTTCATTCAGGCTGTAAACAGTGCGCTTGTTTTAGCTGCTCTCCAGGCCTGCATGCGTATTGCCAAAGAATGGCTGCTTTACTTCAGTCCAGATGGAAAATTCCTGCTTCAGATTCATTTCCACCAGATGACGTCATGAAGCTCATGCACGTGCATCTTAAAATAATCCCACCCGTCTTCCAGTTACAGAATGTCATCAAATCTTGCCTTTCACACTGGTTGTCAAGAGTCAGGGAGGCAATCCGACATCTGTTAAGTTCAGCTGTTTAAAAAAAAAACGGTCTGCAAGCGAGTAATCAAGTAGAATACCTAAAGTAGTGTATACAGCGAAAAGAACAGAAGCGTACATGTCATAATATAAAAGTGAAGTAAAGAACGGGGAGGGAAAAATTCCTTTGTAATACTGATGTCAAAAAGCAGAAAAACTGTGGAAATGGGTTTTAGGAACTACTGCAGGGCACGGATGCAGTCAAGGGTGTGGAGATCAATCTACAAGTTGGTGTATAGATGGTATATCAGGGGCAGAGAAGTATACATGATTGTTTCTAAGGGGAATCCGTTATCCTTTCTGGAAGCATAAGCGTGAGTTCAGGTATTTCCAGTGAACTAGAATGAGTCTCTTAGCCAACAGCATCAGAAACGCTACAAAATCCATGAAATTGGAGAGCCAACTAGAGGAGATGGAAGGATATTGTTAGAGGTAATGGCAGACAGGAAGTGAACGATGGAATTTTTTCAACTTTTCTGTAACTATAACCCCACCTCACTGACACCACTTCGCCTGGAGCAGTTATAACACATTATATAAAAACGAAAACGTGACAAAGCATTAAGATGAGTGCTTCAAAGTCATATCACAACCGAGCTGATCAGGATCAACGTTCCTTCATGGTTATGAATATATGCATGATTTGATAGACAATCAGCCCTGTAGTCTTAGTTTCACTCTGAGAGCTTTGATGCATGCATCTCCTGATCGATAAAGCATTAAAGTTCGAGTGCTGTGTGTAAGAGTAGACTCTGTTAGGACATTCAGGCCTTTCCTTTACTGATGGATGAGAACTCCATTTGGGTGAAGGCAGACAGGCAGGCAAGCTCACTGATGAGAAAGCTACTGGTTTTGGTCCAGGCATTCACAGCCTGGCACTGTCAATCACTCCACTGAAGTGCCTGACTGTGTTTGTGTGTGAGAGAGATGCATCATTACACACATCTTTCATGCTCTCTTGACCTGCTAACGCTACTTGTTTTCAGTGCCGTGTGCCAAGCTGGCTTGTTAAGTGGAACCTCCAATTAATTGAAATCTGATTGATGCCAACACTGGTTTGCTGCATTGAGCAGAGGCAGGAGATGTAAGCAAGAGTAAACGTCACCGCTGCCATTCCTTCAGCCTGCATTTCTGCTGCGGAGGAGGACAGACAGTGAGGAGAAGAAATAATGCAATTTAGTGAAACAAAGGCTTCGACGCGGCTCGGTTTATTGCACGCTCAGACAAACTCTCATTTACAACTTTGTCTGAGCATGCAATAAACCGAACCTGATTTGTTGCATAAACAGGAAATAAGGAATAGGACTGCTTCTGGTCCTCACTGATTACTGATGCTTTGCTTTTCAGCAACGTTTCAGTCAATTTTTTGTGAAGCCACTTTGGTGGGAGAAAAAAAATAGAACGGGAAACAAAGCCTCGAGGACAGATTGTTAATAAGGCGTTTTGCAGACAATCAATACACATTTCTTTTCTGCAATTACTGCCTTTAAAAAAAAAAAGGAAAAAAGGTCAAGGAAACCCTAGCTGGAATTTGGGTGCAGTTCTGTGTGGCATTTATGGTGTCCATACTGCATTCTGCCAAGAGCTTCCTGCAAGATTAGTGTGCCAGGACCACACCCAGACTTAAATCTCAATGCAGCAGTAAGCTGATCCGGGCACAACACTACAGCGAAATGACAGAAGCATTAGGGCTACAGCTGGTGCCTGGATTCTCCCTTTGGGAGGGCCGCGTGCGTGAAGATTGGTGAGGTCATCTGATACGCAGATCCACTGGCTACCAGGGCTATGGATTGCTTCAAGAGCTAAATGAGCACGAGTCGGAAGTGCTGATGGGAAACCCTGGCCAGAGCTCCATTACAAGCAACGATTGAGTGCCAGAGTGTCTCTCATTCCAGGAAAGGACTTGGCCTTTGTGACCCTGGCCTTGATAGTATGATATGTGCAACAGAGGCAGCCGCACCAGAGAAGATGGCCTTAATGCAGTTACTGGAGCAGAGACAACTCAGTCAGTGCACCTGATCACATTACTGCAATGATAAAAAGAGAGAAATGAATATAGAGAGAGAGAGTGTGAGAGAGAGAGAGAGACAGCACACAAAACAAGGTGGGGAGGCATGAGAAATCGGAAAATGGTTATTAAAGGGGGCTGGTGGACAAGGACGTGAAGAAAAGGGTGAAGGAATCTGAGTGACTGAGGACATGAATGTGAGTCTGAAATGACGGACAGGCAGGGTGTTAGACTGATCATAAGAAGGATATTGATACTCTAGGAAAGAGACGGAGCGAGAGAACGTGTATGTGTGTTGGGGTGGAGAAGCCCTACACTCTCTGCATCACTTATTCAGGTGAAGAGAAGAGAGAAGCGCGAGCAGCCGACACTGAGAAGGTGAAGAGTCCTAGACAGCTGGAGGGAGACCACTTCCTCTCTGAGCTACATGAGAAGAAAAGACTCTAGGGTGTGTAGTAGTGGTCTACAAATACCCAAACATAACTCATTTAAATATGTGTGGCTGATAATGCAACACTCGTCAGATAGTAACAGATAGTACCAATGGATATATTTTTTTTATTAGGACCCCTCTTTGATCCCTGAACAGTCTAAATTCTTTGTTGCATGGATTCCACAAGGTATTGGAAACATTCATGCTGTAGCTCTCCTGTTCTAAGACATCCCAGAAGTGCTCTACTCTGGATTCTGGATCTGGTGACTGGCGAGGCCTGAAGTCATTGTCACATTCATTGAACCAGTTTGAGGCTTTTTGACATGGCACATTATCATGACATTAGAAGATGAATAAAATTATGTATGGTTAGAATGAATTCCAAGGATGTTTTCCAAGGAGACATTCCGCACACTATTACACCACCACCACCACCACTATCCTGAATTACACAATCACACATTTCAGATTGAGTCCATTGATTTTTGCTACCAATACCAAATTCTGATCATCTTCGTTTTCAGACCAGCTTTTTCCAACAGAAGCAGTTGGATCCTAGATCTTGTGAGCCTCAGATTGCTGTTCTTGGCTGACAGGAGTGGCACCTGATGTGGGCTTCTCCAGGTATATCACATCTACCCCAAGTTTCCTGGAGTTATGATGCTGGAAATATAATAATAATGATGGAAAATATTTTCCTCTATCATCAATAAGGTTCTCCTACCTGCAGAACTGAAACTCGCTGGATTTTTTTGCACTATTATATGTAAACTCTAGAGATGGAAATATGTGTAAATCCCAGAGAGATCAGCAGTTTCTGAAATACTCAAACACCAAAGAGCCATGCCATGGATGAAGTCAGCGAGATCACATTTTCCTTCACTCTGTTGCAGGATTTCAACATGAACCGAATCTCTTGACTACATCTACATGATATTATATTTAGATTGCACTTCTGATTCACCTGCATACATCTTAGCTGATTGGATAATGCATGAAAGAGCAGG
The DNA here is from genome assembly GCA_025674545.1 of Hassar affinis. NCBI lineage: Eukaryota > Metazoa > Chordata > Actinopteri > Siluriformes > Doradidae > Hassar > Hassar affinis. The sequence continues at coordinate 13,977,567 of JAOVYV010000028.1, forward strand.
TGTCAAGGTTTTCCTAAGAAAGGGGCTAGTTAGTGTAATTTTATTTTACTGAACACCTGCACAAAGTAGAGCATTATTATGCATATTCAGAGATCCAGTGCAGGAGATATTTATTCAAGGTCTACAGGACGTATTTTATTTCTAAGCTGTGTTGCTCAGCAGATGAGTGGGGAGGTGGCATTGGACTTGCACGGAGTAAGAAGAGTGCACCAAAGGCCATCATTAAATAAAAAGTTTGACGGCTTCTCTCATGATTAATTCATAAAGTTCAATATGTTTCTCACTTGTTCAGCTGACAGCCTTATCTAGGGCATGTCACTGCGCTGGTGTTTAATGCCCCGCGCCTGTCTGCACTGGGACAGTTCACATGACCAAGAGCTCTGACACTGTTACCAGGAAACCAGCAAGGTGGTGATTCTCCATAGAGAACGTGTTAAGATCTGTACGCATACACAGCTTGAAGAATTGTCATGTTCTGAACATTTAAGGTTGGTTTTCTGTTTGTAAATAGCAATGGATAACGCGAGTCAAATTAAAGGACAAAAAAAAAAAAGAACCAACCACCGGTGAATTCAATTACGTCCCCGAGCTAAAGGTACCCTGTTACTTCGAAAAGGGGTTAAGTTACATTCAGCGCAGGCACGCTAAATCAATTACGAGACGTTTCCTCTAAATGCTCGGTCTGTGACTCACAGAAACAAACATGATCGATCTTAATATAAAGCTTTCACTATTATCATCCCAGTCAACATGAATCACACGCATTAAGACTAACATATAGAAATAGATGATTGTTTTTAAATAAAATATTATAGAATAGCTGTTCACGTCACATTTTCTACTGTTTGCTTATGTTCCTTTAAATATCCTAAAATATAAAATGTTAAAAAAAAAATATATATATATATATAAATCTTTCCAGCAAAGTAAAACTACAAAGTCGCATTAAATTTAATATTTTAACAGTAAATCATAAATAATAAGAGCATTTAATGGTGAATATGTACAAAAACTCAAAATAAAGAAAATAAAATTAAAATATGTAAAATACAAATAATGATAAAAGATTAGATCGAGTTGAACAACAGAATTTGTGCCTGAAGTTTTCTTTCTTTCCTTCCTGCCTGGTTGCTCGGTGCATCAGAGCAGATCCATTAAGATGGTCCATTTTATTTCATTTTGACCACCTGGCTATTTCCGGGCTGTATATATCAGCATTAGCTTACAGTATTATTACTTCCAGCATACACTGTGTATACTATTCATCTGAAATTTGATTTTCTTTAGCTGACCCAGGAAAACAGGAAAATTCTTTAAAGTTAGCCTGTTTTATAGGCTGGATCAGTCCTAATGTCCAAATCAAACAATGTTGGAAAGTAAAACCTAGCAAATGATCAGACTTTGGCTAGACTCAGGTTCATTTAACCATCATTATGAATTTGCTGTATGAATACTTTTCGTATATATAAAGGCTGAAACTTGTGTAGTAGTTTAGTAATTGTAATTAGTAAGTGTAGTCATTTTTTATTTTTTGGCACATACTCTGAGATGCTTCTCAGGTGGCTACAGTAGGCTGCAGTATAAGGTTATAAATAAAGTTGTGCCTGCGTTACAAGATTATATTCAGTCCTAGCTTATGGAAAAGCAGCTTTACAGAGCCTGCACACTAGAAACGAGTTGACACCGTCACCTGAGCCGAAAAGAATGCTGCTTCGTCTTATACACAGGCAAAAAAAAACATTTTAATTAAGTGAAATATCTTGAGTATTATCAAATGTATCTACCAAAACCATTATGAAACCTATTTCTAGACATTTCTCCTAATTTAATATAAGTGTGTTATATTACATTTGAATTCATCTCCTGGCAAGTAATTTAGCTATTTTCTGAGAAATAAATGTATAGACTGACAATAGAATGAAATGACTAAACATATCTAGTAATAGGTTTTATAATGTTATATTGGGTTTATTGTAATCTTATAGAAAAGAAATAAATGGTAAATAAATCTGTCTATATGTAGGATGTTTTCACTTGGTCATATTGGATTCGCATATTTCCAATATACTAAAGATAGACTGACCCTAAGAATGAATAAAGTTTGTTAGATTATGGTTATCTAAGGAATAACCAAAAAACTTCACGTTTTAATTACAATTAAATTAGAAACATTTTGTTTTATGATTCACTATTTACATTTAGACAGACGGACAGACTTCAGCATTAAGCTGGGATGATCTACTGTGTGCAGCGTCACTAATACTATCTAATCTGATGCTCACTATGTCTACATTTAATCACTGAGTGCTTTTTGAGAGAATGAGAACTCGTCAGTTCATACGCCACACTGTTATTCGGGTCCTGCCCCATCGCTGCACGCTGTCGTCTTTTCCCTGCTCTAATACAACTCCAATTCATCTCATGAGCTAATTACTAAACGCTGCACTGCCGAGTGTCACTGAAAGGAAGAGATTAAATGATGCATCATGATGGTGCTCTGGGACTAAGAGAATAACAGGAAGCCCAGGAACAGGGTGAAAGGGCATTTGTCCAAAGTGCTCCACTCATATGCTCTTGAACGCTTTCTGCTCTGTTGGAGTCTGACAATAGCTCTCATGATGCTTCTGGCTTCTCTCACTCCCACCTTAGCAGTCCAGAATGTAGTGCACAAAGAGACGATTGGGACACTAAATGCCCTCCCATTACACCGAAAAATACAACAGTGAGCCCAGAGCCCTCCAGCCCACAAAGCTGAGGCACACTCACCAACCTTCAGGCTTCAAAAAATAATCACATTTTCCAGACCTGCCGGGGACGTCAATAGAGTTTCAGTGACTGTGATTCCTGCATTGCGGTAAATTTGGGCACAGAAAAGAACCTCCTAACAAAAGCCAACACTATGAACAGTTCTACAGTGTTAAATTATAATTACGTGTAATTTTGGTCAGCTTTAAAAGCTCTCAGATGCTATCGGTGTTGGCATCATGGCCATATATCTAGATTCAAACAAAACACAATTTAGTGATTGTGAGACTGAACTTAAACAGGTTTTCAATTAAAGTTCATTTCTTAATACTAAATAAGTCCTAATACTGGGAATTAAAGCAAGAGGAAATTCACGGCTCTCCTTTGGCTGTTTCAGGACCATTGACAAGTATGTGCCTAAAATATGGCCATACCCAGCACATGGCAGGCAGGCAGACAGACATCACAACAACTGGCAGGCCATTTTAGGACACGGTAACAACAATAGATACGATTGAAACTGGTCTGAGAGCGACCATGGTGCTCTTGTCATATTGTGGGGGGTTTGTTTGACGAGACGGACTTGTAAGTGAAATGCGAAAGACTAAAATCCAACATAATGACATCATACTACAGGACAAAAAGGTGAAAAAAGAGGAAAGTCTACTATTTTGAAAAGGGCCCAGGTGGCATGTATGCCTGTTTCAGCTGTGTTTGTGGTGACCTCTCAAGTAGAACTACTCGTTTAGTGAAGCTCACTACGGCTGAAACACAACTGCTGCTGTCAGTAGAGTAGCGCTGCAGTCACCTGGTCTTTTTGTATGTTCAGATTTAAATCTCCAGAAACTCAAATAACAAGGAGGCTCATTCCTGTATGAAGTAAAATACTGAAATGGAATGAACTGGATGAAAAGGATGTGTGTGTATGTGTGTATATATGTGTGTGTGTGTGTGTGCGCATCTAAAAAAAATAGAATATAGTATAAAAATCTTTTTTTTCATGATTTAATTTGAAAAAGGGTAAACTGTCATATATTTTATATTCATTGCAAGTGTCAAGAGACATATTTCAAGCATTTTGTTTTCCATTTTGATCATTATGGCTTGTAGCTCATGAAATCCAGTATCTCAAATGATTAGAATATTTCTTTTGTGAACAGCCAGCCTTTTCAGCAACGACCTTCTGTGGCCTCGTGGAGGG
>JAOVYV010000028.1:14029274-14049237 GCA_025674545.1 Hassar affinis
GCCGGCTGGGCACCGGCTCCCCCGTGACCCCGTAACTGGGAATAAGCGGTACAGAAAATGACTGACTGACTGACTGTTTATTAAAATGTGTCATGTGATTTAACAGAAAAGAATCTGCATAAATGGAATTTAGATAACACTTAACAAAACTAACTGTAATAGTACAATATTCCTTTTTGAGAAAACTAGCAGCATTTTCTGTAATTGAAACGATATAAGAGTACAGTGAAATGAAAATGAAAACTCTCTCTCTATTGAGACGTTAATTACGCAAAAACTTCAGCTTGTTACAGAAAAACCCTAAAAGCCTTTACAGAAAACCTTTCCAAACTTCCACCACTCACGCTTTTATCATGTTTACATGAAGTCCTTGGTAAGTACTATAGAAATGTTTACATATTAAAGACATTAATATTAACCTTTTATAATATAAACCTAGATTTACTGTGTAGCTGGAACTAGCGTTACCGTTACAGATAATTCAACAGCTTATCCGGCCAGCCGGAAGGTAAAGCGTCGAGTATTCAGCAGATGCATTTAATAAATTTGGCTGAGGTTTGGCACACACAAGGGCCACTATAGGTTTAGAGAATTTAGTCAGGCTAAAACATATTTTACAAAGAATAACATGTAAAAGAGTGAAGCAATGAAGTCTTGTGGGTTACAGTAAGTAAACTATGCCAAATTGATGCTGATGATCCTTAAGTAAAGTACGGTGAAGTTTTTACAATGTTGATATTATATCGTCAGCCCTAGTTGGTACAAATGGGTACTCTGTAGTGGAGCGTGTCTTGGCTATGCTAAACAATATGCACATTTATCATCGGAGTGTTTCATAAAGGAGGAGGCAGGAGGTTGCTGTTTAGTCTAAGTCGAAGCAGATGAGAGATTGGTGAGAGATTCTGGGTTCTTAGGTCACTTTTAAAGTATGTGCTGATTGCAAGTTATTTTGTTTTGGTTTGCTTGGGTTTTCCGGCCCTAATTAGAGTAGACTAGTTGAACCTAGATGCATAATCATGTTTGAAATTGCAGTAAGCGTTTGGCTGCCTTAACGTTCAGTATGATTTCTAGGAGTGCTACAGTTCTTAAATTGCTACATTCAAGCACTTGGGATATCTCTAGACTCTGTACTGCATTGCGGCTCTTTATTGCTTTGTCTTTTGCTCTCGGTTCCCTGCAGTTCTCTGTGCCTTTTTTTTTCTTTTTTAACTGTAACCATTACTCAGGAAGCAAAAAATATAAAAATATTTCCACTGTGAATGTGCTGCTTATTATTTTAGATGTGAAGCAGGGTGGTGTAAAAAAAAAAAAAAAAAAAAAAAAAAGAGCTGCCTTACAGAAACCACCCTCCAATTAAAACGTTAGGTGGAAGTGTATGTTGTTGAGAGTTTAAGCATTTCAAGAAATTTCCTTTTTTTTTTTATTATGCAGGTAGGAGTCAATGTTTGTGTTCTCTTGTGATGTAACATGAGAGGTGAAGTAAGGGCATGATGCATCACCTTTAATGCACTTTATAATTTTTGAGATTTTTTTTATTTAACGTTAAACACAAGCCATATTTAATGACTCCAAATAAAAAAAAAAATCCTTCATGCTGGATTATTTTATACATTGGGAAAATCTGGTCAGTTCGTATTGTCCTAACTGGTTACACTGCTTTAGTAATTTGATTCATGTAATTTATTTGTATAAACTGTGTGAGAATAAGGGCCCATCATAAACTGCTTTATAATAAATACAGGCACACTGTAAGATCATCTTGATCTGGGGGACTGAAACTCCTCGTGCCAAACACACCTCGTTCCATGACTATAGCCTGACACACATCAAATGTCTGTATTTGTTTGCTGAACAAAAGGACATGACTAATCATGGCAGTCCATTTGTTCATCATGGAAGACTAGGATTTCACTGTTTCCCTGGACTGCGTACGCTTAGCCAGTTTCTCAGCCCACTAAGTTTCAGGGTGGAATTAAATGACAGTTTCTGGGATGGTGGAAAGGAAACTCTGTGATGTGTACATTTGATTTGTGAACTGTATGCATTTGTTCATAATTACAGCAGGGAGGAAACGGAGCGGAGTGAAATACCATGTGCAGTTTGTGAGTTGCGTGTTTTCAACAGGAAAATTTGCTGATCTTGAATGACCTTTATCTCGGGTGTTATGAAGGATTAAGTGGGCTGTTTTTACACTTTATTAACAGCATTAAGTTGGTTCTCTTGGAGCAGACTGTTTCCGATCTGATCCACAGCTTCAGATGCCTGTTGGGAAGAGGCGTGTTCTCCACCATTCCCTTTTTATCATGAAATATTTAAAGCACAGACTCGCTCTGGATCTGACCTATTTCTGTTTCCTGGAATTATTTACATAATATAAAAAATGAATTTAAGTCATGGCTGCACGCTTTGAATGTACTCCATAGACCATTGAAATGGCCAGAGTGACATCCTCTGTGGTATTGCTCGCTCCTCCCGTGTATATGTCCTGACTTGGCTGGTGAACCCCAGGAAATCCGACTAATCTCCAACCGGTGCCACAATACCCATCCTCACTTCCCAAAATGCTAATCCGCTGTGTAGCCATGCCTCTGTGTGAAAGGGTTACAGGCCTACAGGATGCCTGCTGTGTCTGGTGCTGTTTCGCAACAGTTCATTTTTCTACTTTACCAGCAGTTTCACGTTTCTAAAAGTACAACCGGTCTTTATGCTCATGGTCAAATCCTCCATTTTGAGCTTTAACCGCAGACTATTCTAAGCTTAGATGACATGAAGACTGAGATATAATGTCTTCCGTTCCTGGAACAGATATTGCAGGCTCACGCCGTTCATTGGTGGTAGTCTGGTGCTTTTGGCGCACAAATGGAAAATCTTTTAGTAGTGCTGCAGATTGTGGATAAGCCCCACATAATGAGATCACAAATCACCACCTGGTGCTTTCGCCTGCAGCCTGCATACCTCCTTTATGCTGTTAGTTTGTGATTCTCTTACCTGCCCCGGGAACACAAAAGTGTTTCTCTGCTTCTGACCGCAAAACCAGTTTAGACACCCATCTCTTATGTGTTTTATTTCTTCAGTCCTAGAGGTTAATGGCTACTCTCTTGCCTCTTAAATCACTTATGTGAAAACTCTATTGTCATTTTATCCTCTTGTTGTTTTCACTTTTTTATATCATCTCATCTTATTCCTTTTTTTTCTAACTAACACTTTTTGCCTTCATGTCCAAATGACCAGCCCCCCACCAAATACCATAGCCTTCCAACCCCTTAGAGACCAAATCCTCTTAATGGAAGACAGTGACTCATAGATATGCAACAATTTACCCTAAACTGTTTTCTCTAAAAATAGATGCTCAATTACAAATTACAGCCCTACAAATTAGGTCCAGTCATCATACCCTGATGTCTGTGTAATGTGTCATATGTGGGTGCAAAGACTTTAATAGTATTAGTTGGACACAGAAATCCTGGGGGTGTTGCCTGTGGTTTCTGTGGTTCTCACACTACCCTGGGGGGTCCTGGGCATGTTTAAGAAACAGCCTGAAGCAGATCTAGGTTCTCTTTTAATTTTCTGAAAAGGCCATTGTGGCATTGTTGTCTGTTGGCCTTTACCCCCTTGCCCGGTTGAGACTCTTTCATGGCCTGCCCCCTCCGACCACTGAGAGGTTAATGAGCTGACACTTAAGAAGAGTTTCCTGTCATAGTGGGGTAAAAGGTCCGCCTGATACTGGACAAAGCATGCCACAGGCACTTGGGCAAGCGCAGAAATCTGGATTAAATTAAACTTTGAACTGGCAGCTAATTTATACATCAGTCTCACACAAGTAGAGAGCCTAAGCAGTGGGGGTGCTTTGATTTGGAGCATAAAGCCACGGCCTAATGCTGTCCAAGACCTCAGTTATCTTTGTCTCGGCAGGCTGGAGGAAGCATTGCCTGTTTAGAGTGAATAATGTGGGGGTCTTTTTGTGAGATCATTAGTCACAAGGTGTCTAAGGTTATCTTCCTGTGTACACTGTTGACCCACTGGATGCAGGGTCTACTGTCAGTGCTTTTCTCTGTATGCTGTTGAGGCTTTGAATTCTGAGTCTGTAGTAAACTATATATTAACACCATTGTCTGCTTCTTTGTGTCATGTAAAAAAGTCCCAGCTGACACATTTGATTCGAACAGGCTTTCTTCAACGTTACACTGAAGTACCAGAAAAACTGGTATACCAGTTAATACTTGGTAGGTCCCCCGTGTGATCTTGGAAGGAACGTTGCACAGTTTTCAGGCCCCAGTATTGTATCCCGATGTTACTTGAGGCAGTGTTGCGATCACGTGAAACGATGCTTGCCAGTCGACGCTGGTCATGTTCACCCAGAGTCTTTTTATGGCCACATTACTGTCGTAAGTTTGGAATTTTTGTAATCACAGTACACCCTTGAAATGCTGAAACGTGAAAATCAGTGAAAAAAGTTTGCTTCTGCCTCTGAAAAGCTATGACCCTCATGAGCTCCAACTATTAAACCGTGTTGAAAATTGCAAAATCGTGATAACTTGCCTTTCACCAGTTTTCTGAGCGTATAACACTGGAGTTGAGGTAATTCTATTTGGAATGAACTCGGTTATTGTCTAAGATTGTAATTATTGCACTGTGCAGTGATTGCACTGATTGTAATAATTTATCCGCTTTGGCTATAATCCATAACCTTTTTTTTTTATTTCCCAGTGCCCTGGACTTTATGTAGCTTTGCAGTCAAAATACATAACCAGCTGTGCTGCCTGCTGGTCCATGTGCTGTTCAGGGTGATTACATATGCTGTAAGGATGAGCTTCCTGCTGACTTCTTCCTCATGTGCCACCTGTGTTTAGAGAGCACTGGAGGAAATTCCAGACACACTGTGGTATGAAAGAGTTCATTCATCCTCACGGGCAGCGTGAGCAGAGCTGGGGGTTCCTGGAGCACTTTGGGGAATGTGTCGGTGTTAGGATATGCTTACTCGTATTTGCTTTTCTTCTGTAGCCTGATGGATCAATTTGCTAGAAATAATAATGTATACCTTTTTCTAACCGATTTCATATTCAGTCAGTAATGTTAGCGCTTGCGTGGAGGTCGTTACCTTGCAAAGTTCTAAAGCATTCTCCTACGCTTATTAAATGCTCAATATTCCACTTTGCATTACACAGTAATTGCCTGTTGACAGGGAGTGTCATATAAACGTCGGCAGCATGGTGCAGCGCAAGCGTCCGAGCCAGCCAGTGGGACTCTCCAACTGCGTTTGGGATCGGCTCAGTGGTTGGGTTACACTTTCTCAGTCTCGGAGCTCAGCACATGACAGACATTTGCAACCCAACCTCACTAACGGTTTTATATGTAGACCTCCGTGCACACGTTGCCTGTTTACCGGTCTCCTGAGAAAGTACATGCTCCCCTCAGATTGTATTTCCGGTCCAGGTGTAAGCCTGAAAGGTATTCGGTAAACCTAGAGCACTGCAGTGTGCTCCAGTGTGGCCAGATGTGCGTTTTGTAAATCTTTCTAGCAGAGTTAGTGAATCTAAAATGGAGGTCTGGTTTGCTCTTTGTTATACTATATGATATTTTAGAGGAGGGTGCTATGATTTGGAAAATAAATTAGCCTTGACAGAAGATCATTTCAGCTTGATATGGTTAATTGTGCTACACATCATTAATTTTTATGCTGTTAAAGATCGTCTATTGCTCATGATGCATGACCTCGACACATAATTTTGACAGCCACGGAGACACTCTGTCTGTGCTATAATATTACATGTACATGGTTACATAGGATTTCAGGTTTATTTTTTTTCTTCCAGCAATAATTTTGCCACAAAAGGTTTGGATTGCCAAGTGACAGCTATCCAAAGTAACAAGAGCTTCCCTTTTGTTTCCCTTTTGTGTGTGTGAGATACGTGAAGCTTTTGTATGATTTATGAACTGATAAAATATATATATATAAATAAGTATATTATATACCGCTTATTGTGCATTATGAGTCTTGTCAAGTTCATACCAGGCTAAGCAAATAATCACACATAATTACGTGGCTGCTTTCCACTTGTGTGTGATTTGTTTGTAGTCTTAGAAAAGCACAAAGTGTGTCTCCAATTAGTTATATAAGGAATGCAAAACAACCCAGAGTGCTGTTACTGCATAACGAAGCAGACCTGGTGGTGTGACGCAACCCTGAAGTTGATTGTTTTCCTATAATGGCACATACCGAAGTGTTTCTTTCCTCTTCCACCCCTAGCAATTTGCCAACATTAACAATGCTTATGTTTAATGTTAGGCAGAGTGACTCTGAACCGGTCATTCTCTTTCTCTCTTCATGTGAACATAAAAAATTCCTTAGTCCTGAAGTCTTTCCTGCGTCTGGAGACTCTTTCCAAAAATTCGGAGTAAACAGAAAGCTTCACTATATCAACAATTACATACAATGAAAAAATCTGTTATTGAAATTAATCACAATGAATCAACAATTGAACAATGCTCTGATGAAGTCTTAACGTATCAGGGAAGGGTAATGCATGATTATTTCAAATCCCAGCACCTACAAGCTGCCATAGATGGGTTCATCTTTCACTTTAACAAGTTATGTTCTGCTCTGTTCGGAAGCTGCTTTGGAAAACAGTGTCAGCCTAATGAATAAATATAATTATAAGTGTATTATTGGTGTTAGAGGGTGTGTAGCTGTTTTTCTCAGTTACTTCTTGCTCCATTTTAGGCATATTTGGAAGAATTGCCCCTTATAACTACTTTGTGTCCAGCTAGAGGTAAAGTTCTAGGTATCTGCAATATAATAGTACTTATTTATACACTGAAGTACCAGAAAAACTGGTATGTATACTAGGTATGTCCTCCATGGGATCTTTGAGGGAACATTGCACATGTTTGTTGAGGCCCCAGCATTGAATTCTGATGTTACTTGACAGTGTTACACGCATGTCGAAATGATTCTTGCCAGTCGCCGCTGGTCACGTTCACCCAGAGTCTTTTTATGGCCATATTGTTGTCATAATTTTAAGGTTTTGCAGGAGTTTTCGTTGTCACGGTACACCCTTGAAATACCCATTCGTGAAAACTCCAAACTTTGCTTCGACCTCCTAAATGCTTTGACCCATCTCACAAGCTCCAAGTATTAACGCGCAGTGAAAATGGTAAAATCGTGATAACTTGCATTAACACGGCGGAAACAGCTCTAGACGCTTCCACGTATTTTGCATAGGCTCGTCTGTACCAGTTTTTCTGGTGCTTTAGTGTATAATTGTACTTATTGAGTGGTTATTTTATTCTAAAGCTCTTGATGCACGATCAATATCTAAAAACTTCAATATGTTTCAAACCTACAGATGGGTTTTATCTTACCAACTACTACTTTATCATTTCCATGCAGTTTATCTTATCTGAATAATTAAATGATCAGTTCTCATTATGTATACCATATATTTATATAGTTCAGGAGACCTAGAACCTGATGATGAAGAGATAAAACCCATTCAGAATAAAACGAATGCTCTTAATGTTGGTCACTATTATACATGGAGCTTGTTTCCTTCTTTGAGTCGAGCGCTTTAGAATCTGAAAGCAATTTTCTGAAACCGTATCCATTAGTTTCTCCAAACTTACCACCGACTTTTGCATCCCCTCCTCCTGCTTCTGCTTTAACTGGAGTGGACAGACCTGCTGTGCTGCACCAAATCTTTAAGTATTTTTATTCAAATCCTGACTGAGAGGGTGAAGCCCATTTCCCAGCATATAATGTTTCAGAGCACACAAAGAATTCTTGGCTTTTCTGTGTGTATCAAAAGCTGTTTAACTGGGTCGAGAAATCACAGGGTGGCCATAATCCACTTTGGAGCCCCAGGGAGCCACGGAGATATGAGAGCAAAGCCCCATCACAGCAGTCCTCTGGGCTCCATTAAAAATATCCTTGAAAGCGCTGTGAGCTAAGTTGTTCCTGTCAATGGCTGTAGTAGGGCTGGTGAATGTGTACGCTTATGCACTATGTAGATGGTAAATCTTAAGTTAATTAGACATCGTTATGCACTAATCAGTCAGCAATTCAGGACTCCTCTTCTGTAAATTTGAGTGTCCCAGTCCCACAGGATGTGCGATTATAGAATTTTAGACACGAGTAGGATTTCTTGATGTGTTCCTTTGTGATTACTGCTCGGAAATCATCAAACTGCCAATAAAAATGCAGCTACTGCCAAAAAAGAAAATGCAGCTACTACACAATCCAGCATTCATTAGATCTTAAAAACAGCTGGCCCTGTCCTGTTTTAGCTTGCTGACCAAATGACATGCTCGTCATTGTTTACTTTCACTGCTCATCATTTCTTATTAAAAGTCCCTTGTAAAAGAAAAAAATTTATAAAAGCTAAACTCTGAAGTTCCTTTTAGGCATGTGAATATATTGTAGGATATTCAGTTTCAAGTTGCTTTTTGGACTCTGAGCCATTTACCCTGAAAGTTCAGTACATTTGATGAAGTGTGAAAGCTGTTTTCGAGAACTGGAGCACTGCAATTAGCTCACTTTTGTGTGCTTAGAGCATAGGAAAAACTGGCCTTATACCAGAGCGCTTAGTCGTGTTCAGGTATTCCTGCACAATGAAATGCCATGCATGCAAAAAAACACCTTACCACTTGAGAGTTGGTTACTGCTACTACTACTACTGCTACTACTACTGCTACTGCTACTGCTACTATTACTACTACTAGTACTGCTACTATTACTACTACTAGTACTGCTACTATTACTACTACTAGTACTGCTCCTGCTACTATTACTACTACTACTACTACCACTACTACTACTACTACTACTACTAGTACTGCTACTGCTACTATTACTACTACTACTACCACTACTACTAATAATAATAATACTGCTACTGCTACTACTACTACTTCTACTGCTACTACTAATACTACTACTACTTCTACTGCTACTACTACTACTACTACTACTACTACTACTACTACTACTAATTCTAATACTGCTACTACTACTACTACTAATATAACTAATAATACTACTGCTAATACTGCTATTACTACTACTACTACAACAATAATAATAATAACAATAATAGCAGTAACAGATGAACCCAGTGACTAATATTTTGCAAGCCTGCATGCAGAAAAGGTACGTATGGAATTGTACAAATGATTCAGTTGATGAATTTGGAAAGAAATGCTCTACATGGAAGTGACCCTGCAATACAAGCCCCTCCCCCCAAGCGAGTATTATTTAGTAATCACAAGAGGCGCACTTTCAGACGGTATGCGGAAGGTATCTTCCGAACATGCCCGCTACGGATTCTCTGCAAGTCTGAAAGCTATTTACCCGAGAGGTCACCTTTTTTTGATGCAGTATTGTGTAAACATAAGACAAAGGTTTCTCCAGAGAAAGAAGGTGGCTTAGTGGTGTGAAGATCCCATTATCTGTCTACAGCTACATATTTGTAAGGAGACAGTTACGCTAACTAATTAAACACCCTCAACCTCAGCACCTTGTGAGAATGTCGTGAATTTAAAAGAAATACAGAATGTGATAGTATGTTAGCTGGCAGTAGTAAATTTAACATGCTACACTCTAAGGGCTGGTTAGAATTCTCTAAAATTGATTGGCTAATTACTGTATAGATAAGTAATATATTCAGTAACACAGTATGTTCCCTATTGTTATTGATGGCGTTTTTTGAGCTCGGAAAGCAACACATTTCATAACGGAGCACTTTTCAGACAAAAAAACGTAGTGAAGGATGCTGAGTTTGCATGCCATAAAAGAAGTAAGTGTGACAGTCAAAGTCTCCAGAAGAGCTGTGGCAGATTCTCCAAGACGCTCAGTAAAACTTACCAGCTGATTACTGTACAGTACGATATAGAAGCCTTAGACACACGCAAAGATTCGCTGTAAAGCAAAGACGCCTTCTATGTTATAATAATGAAAACTACATAAAAGACAACAAAGTGCAGTAAACAGTAATGAACTACAGGAAGTCAATATTTGGTGTGCCTTTTTCTTAAACAGTGTTCCCAGTGTTCCCAGTGTTCCTGCAATGTGTTGTCTTGGAGAATCTGCCACAGCTCTTCTGGAGACTTTGCCTGTCGCACGCACTTCTTTTTTTTCCCATGCAAAATGCAGCAGCCTTCATTATGTTTTTTTTGGCTCTGTTATGTAATATGTTGCTTTTGTTACTGGCATACAGTTAGAGTTAATTAATAATAGACTTAACCACAATTTACAGCAATCCAGTTTGGTGTATAAGTGAGTGAGAGGCTGCTATTTTACTATAGACACCGTTTTCTGGAATGGGTAGCAGTAGTCGTTTTTTTTACATGCTCTTTACATAATAAAGACTCTGGGATCAACAGGAATGGATGTGAAATGTGAGAAAGACAAAAGTATGCAAGAACTTTCTTTGTACTAAATATTGCCTATTAGTCTTTTAAGTGGATCTATCCTAGTTCAAACCAGTTTAATTTTTTATCAAAACCATGCCAAATTAAAAATGCACGGATAATGCAGGATAGAATTACATTGCCTAAGGCTTTGTACTAAGAAAAATATCTTTCTCAAAATCAAATAAATATCAGACAGTCTATGCATGAAGTAGTAACTACTTTAAATATTATACCTACTCAGGCATGCATGTTTTTTAACATTCAGTCAGAGAAGTGTGAAATCGATTCTACCGAGCACAGACATTTGTCAAAAAGCAGTGGAGCGTAAAGGGATATCGGAGCCAAATGATATCCATGTTGTTTAAAAGATATTGTTTAGTTAATTATGAAAACCTTTCCCAACATACCGCAATACAGCTCTTGGTGGCTGGTGTTACTTTTAAAAAAAAGAAATTCTGCCATTTTTATTATTTACGGTTAAAATTTTGGGCTGAACTTTCTTTGGCCTTTGAGCTGAACGCACATTAAAATTCAAAACGTGTGAAAGTGCTGTGGATGTAAATGGTCGGCGATCATTAAAAAACACTCAAAGCATAAATCATTTTGAAATGCATTCGTTGTACTGCATCTGTGAAGCATTTGATAAGCCAGCCCTGAAACCCACTAACTAAGCCACAAATGGGTTTCATGGTGCAATTGTTTTTTACAATTAGTTCAACAGTAAGAGCAGATACTGCTTGTGGATTTGAATAAGTAGCAGGAAATGCAGGTCTGGGTTAGACAGGATAAGGGCAGACTGTGAACTGGACCGTTACTGTGGATCCAGGCATTTGCTTCGTATCATGATGCCAAATTGGGGTTCATTGTTGTTATTAATTGATCTGCTGGGATGGATATTCTTAGGATTATTGAACATTTGGGGCATGTTGCTGTTCGGACTGGAAGCCATGAATTTGAAAGTCTTCCTCTGAGGAAGCAATACTGGAAAGAGGAAGTCATAGCAGCAGTATGTGTTGTCTGATCCTGTGCCAACAGATGGGGTTTAAAAAGAAAGGTTGCTGCGCAGAGTAAAGGAAAACGTATTTGTTCGATTCGTTTGATTTAGAGGTTTAAGGCGCATTTGCTTTGTGGATGTTTATGTGATTTAAGTAAGCGGGGTCATGCAAAATTGAGGTTCTCAGTTTCACACTCTGTGATGTGAGACTTCTGTTATTACAAGCTGATTATAGTATTTCATATCCTAAAGTGCACCGATGTGTTATTACACTAACAGTAACTATTGCGCATAGTACTGAATAAGTGGCTTATATCAGTTTAATAGACATAATAGATTTACCATTCCTTTTGAGATTCCTGGCCACGTATACCAACTCTTACAATACCTGGTTGATTTTGGACTCTTTCAGCTATTAAACTATTTCTTTAAAGAACGGCTCATTTAGCTTGTGGATGTGTGTGAATGATATGGCTGACTCATATACTTGACTTTTTTACTGTGTGGAGTTAAAATGCACAAAAGTGTGAGGTAGTGCTTTCCTGATCTTTTGAGATACTTTATTAGGGTAAAGGTTTGTAGATGCCTGACCATCACACCCATATGTGCTTGTTGAACATCTTATTTCACATTTAATTCCTTTCCTGTCATAAAACTTCCGTTCTGTAGGGAAGACTTTCACTAGGTTTTGGAGAATGGGGATTTGTAATCATTAAAGCTGACATCACACTAAAGGATAATCAGGCTCATTTTGGGTCTCTTTCGCTCCTCCTTACAATTGTGGTGGGATGTACCCCGATTTGCTGGTGTGAACCGATATTCTGCCCCAAATATCCTGTAGTGTGAGGGCTGTACATACATAATCTTATTGCTCCTGACAGGATTGGAGCCTCCCTGATTTCTCCCTGAACCCAGCTTGATCATTTCGTGAAAGGAGCAATGTGTAAGAATTCAGTAGTGTTGAATGGAATGGAAATAGTCCATGAGAGCGAGTTCAGTGGGACATGTCACCATCCACTTCATGCACAGTTTTGTTTTCACTTATTTTGTTTTTCAGTGCATTCCACACACAAGTGCAACCAGCTGATGACAATGGTGTGCCTCCGGGTTTGCTTTGCTCAGAACTCACGTTTGATTGTTGATTGCTTTGAAATGGTTTAGTTAAACTCCAAGTGCGGTCATGCTTCTCAACTGAAGAGCATTATTAGTGGAGTCAGGCTCTAATGTCTGGGGTGCAGTCAGTGTTCCAGGTCATCCCAAAGGTGATCAGTGGGGTTGAGGTCAGGGCTTTGTGTTCTTCCACTCGAGTTCTTCCACTCCAGCCTTCTCAAAACGTGTCTTCATGGACCTCTCTTTGTTCACAGGGGCATTGTCATGCTGGAACAGGTTTGGGGCATCTTGGTTTCAGTGAAGGAAAGGTGGAAGTCTATAGCCTCCAGAGAATTCCTATACAACTGTGTGCTTTCAACTTTTGTGGCAACAGTCTGGGAAAGAAACGTACATGAGCATGATATGATCTGGTGTCCAAAGATTTTTGGCCATATAACATATGTATGGAAATGCATCACCATTAGTCTATTTATTATGTAGTTGAGCTATAAGTCTTCCTCTTACTGTCAAGTCAGGAATATGAACGTGTGTGTAGATTTAGCAGGTTCCCATAACTCATCACAGAAGCATTTATCATGGCTCAAGCCGTGGCACATGGTAATAGTTAATGTGTGTTTTGAAATATTATCTGCTGGATCGATGTGCATTCTGGGCCTCCCTGCTCATGGTGCTTTCCCAAACTCTTGGAACCATATGAGGGCTATAGAGACCTTGCGTGAAGTCCTGCCAAGCATGATCAGAGGCTTTCATTCCACTTATACCTTCAGGCTTCACCTCACTACAGTATTCCTCAGATCTGGATATGACCATTGATTCCAAGATTTCAGATGAGAGATAAGAACTCACTAATCACTTTGCAGAGTGGCTGAAGCATTTAAGTAATTGCTTTGATCTATCTAAACCAGCTGCTTGGTAAACCGTTCTGTAGGCAGAGGAATGGTTTCATGTGCCTGACTGAGCATGCTCCTGTGCAGATGAACGCATTTCTGATTCTCAGTTTAGTCTCGACCTGGTGTGTGAATGATATAATTTAACAAACCTTTTACCCCACCCACATGCTGGACCATATCCAGACCTCTATGGTTTGGTCTTGACTTTGATTTGTGTTTGCTTCCACCAGGAGCCCTCAGTCTCCCCTCTCCCCTCGCCTCCCTGGAAGACTATTAATTAGTTCCTGATTATGATCCCCAGCAGGGCCATAAAATCTCAAGCTTGGAAGAATGTAGAAATCATACCACCCATTATTTTTTGTTTTTTCTCAGGCGTTACTGCTGGAACCAATTTCATAAATTCCGAATGTTTTCCATAAGCATCTTCCATTTTATGAAAACTACTTGCTCTTTGTCTTTATCACTAAATCATGGCCCGTTTGCACAGAACATAGCTGACCAGTAAATCACAGGTTAACATTAGATTCTGTGTAAAATGGATATCGCCAGGTGCATTGGAGATGCCTCTCTAGAGGTAGACTGCTATCCATTACACAGTATCACTCTTCTTTTTTCCCCATCTGCCCAGTGCAGTGACAGGAAAGCTATGGTCAGCTGTTTTCCTCCTCGGAGCTGACCTAATAATTTTGTTGCTGACTTACAGAATGGAAAGAGATTATACCGATGACTGAGGGATCTCTATTGCTTACATTATAGATCTCTTCCTCTCTGGCTTCATAGTTAATCTTAGAAGTTTCAGTACAAACTCAGCAGAGAGGCGAGCTGAGAGTCTGAGCCGTCTCCCGAGAAAGCTTTTTTAACTGAGTGAGGTTTTGAAATTGCATGCTGGTCGAACAAAATGGAGGCCAGTGGAATAAGAGAAACCGAAGATGCATCTGTTGAAACCTTTCCAGGAAGTTAACTTTCCTTTTTCCATTGCATAAAGAATGTATTTAAAGGCTTTCTGGCCAAAACGTAACCATTAATTGTACATGGCTTGTTGAGTAAGCCAGTTTTATCAGTAAACCTGGCCAAGAGGTTTTTGCTTTTACAGAATGAGGCCGTTCTTACATGGCAGACGGCCAACCACAGACCTTTTGTTTTAGCCTGTCGACAAACATGCACCATTAACTGCTTCAAGCAAAACTCTTAAACGTTTAAAGATGGGATTACGTGAACTTTTTGAACTGAAAAGCTCTTTGTGTTTCGCAGTAATTTTGCATACAGTTGTGCATAACCTTGACAACCTTCATGATGCAGATCTTGTGGCCAGAAAAGTGTTCAAAGGATAAGGCACTCTGTAGCTGGTTCAGACATTTGAGACCCCCTAGTCGTGTGTCTCAAAGGTGGAAGTCAGTTTTGAAGGACGGATATTTGTTTGATTTTTTCCCCCCTTTGCTAGCAGCCTCGCTGATTTATATGAAAGGAAGTTTGAGATCAGTCTATTATGTATTTGCATTGTGCTATCCAAGACCGATGCACGTGATGAATATATGATTAAGAATTCTGCCTGAATCTCTCTTCAAGGTGAAAGGTGAGTCTGTATGGAAAGAATACATGCTCCATTCCTGAAGCTCCCCTCCTTCCTGTTCCATCTGCTGCCTGCTTGAGTAATAACATGGCTTACAGCTAACCACACACTGCACGGACGGACCCTTTCTAGTCTTTCAAAGGTTGCTAGGCATGAATGTGCAGTTTGACAGGCTTTTAGTGGAGTAACCTGCAGGCAACAGAAGTAATCTCTCTCGCTCCTCTGCATGCTCCCCGTGTCGTTCCCTCCTTTCCCCTCCTCACGCTGTCTCTTTTTTTTTCTATTTCCTGTCACATTGTTGTTTTCCCCTTTCTCCATAATCCGTCCATTGCTTCTGTGTGTGCATATCTGTGGAAAGAGGTAAGCCTCCAGCTGGCTCGCTGTTTTTACACACAGATGTAAATAACCATTGTGGCTGCCTCTTTATAAGGGGCCACAAAGTCATAAGGTCTCTTGTTACAGAGGACTTGTTAGACTTTGTCTCTTTCTGGTGCTTGTTAGACTGTCCACTAAGCTTTCGGACTGACGGACGGAGAAGCAAGCTGAAAAGAAGTCACCCATAAGAAATCGCTGATGTTCTCAAGGACAGCTTGGTCATCTAAGCCTGATAATGTTTTGTTGGACGAGTGAGTGGGTGGGCATTGAGGTTTTTTAGTTAGGCTGTTTGGGAGTTTAATGGTGGGTGGGTGTGTGTGTGTGTGTGTGGGAGTAGACGCACACATGATGGGGGGATGGGAGAGAGGTTTCTGTAAAAGAGTGCAGAGCTGTAGATCAAAGGGAACCAGCAGATAGGTTTATAAGGCAACGCTTTGTTGCATGATAGCTTGTCAACTTCAGTACGTTCCATTTCAAAGCGAACGGGCCCAAGCCGCCTGATTTTATAGTCAGAACTGCACTGTACGTGTGAACCCTATTCTACAGGTTTCAGATCAGTGGTGCAGAAGTTCTTTGAAGTCACGTCAGTGGTCTTGTCCTCAACAGGGCTTTGGGAGGGAGTGTATTTTCAGGAATTCCATCTTGTCCTTTTGCCTATTGTGCATAGCGCCGAGCGCCTTTCAAACGGGCACGTTTATACGACGAAGACAAAGCTGCTCTAGAACCTTTGTATCAACAAGGCACATGCTACACTGCTTGTGTGGGTTTTTGCATGTGGCCTACATAATTACCTCCAGAGCTTTGTTGATTTGGATGGAATTCCTTATGTGTTTCATTGTCTTGATTCTAATGTATAGTGTTGATTGCTGAATTGCTTGGAGAAGGAATGCAGTGCTAGGATGAAGAAGTTCCTTTGAACCAGTTTCCCCTTTGATTATTCCAAGCTCGAGGGGCATTCTTTTAAGGCTACATCCACACTAAGACGTTTTAGTTTTAAAATGGATCACCTTTTTTTTAATGCTTGAAGACTTTTGGAAACTCTGCTGACCCCGTTTTATAATTAACACTCCAGGGTTGCTTTGTAGTCATGGACGGGCAGAAACTGATGCTTTTGGAAGTGATGACGCAGAAGCCCCACCCATGCTTACATCCTGATCGGATCCGATCTGCCATGATGTATCCTGCCCTGATTCATCACACCCCTGTCACGTGAAGAAAACTCCATTTTCCCCTGGAAGAAAACAAACAGCAGTAGCCTCGACTACCAGCTCTGAATGCAACATGTATAACAAATTACAAGCGTTGCTGACCCTGTTGTTTTTGCCAGTACCTATTGTGCACCTTTATACTGCTGTAACTGCCTATCTGTGACAATTTCCATGTCCAGCGGCTTCCTGTTTACGCCGGCACACACTTACCCGGTGTACGTGGATAGTCCAGTGATACGTGTTTCAGGTGTATTAGTGTGGACAAAGATCATTTCTGATGCAGAGCTAAAATGCTCATCTGGACTGAGATTGTTTTTGTTGTTAAAAGAAAACGTATTCGTGTGGATGTAGCCTAAGAAGATATCACTGCTTTTTTGTTAGTCTCTATGAAAACAAGTGTGTGAGCCTGTGTTTAAAGTCATGTGGACTTTCTTGCATTACATGAAAAGATTTGGAGAACAAGAATGTCAACTTTGGCTGTGTTTGTGTGTGCTGTAAAGCCCAATCAGTATGGAGAGGCTGACTGAGTGATCAGAGGTAAGGTTGGCAGTGAACCGAGGTTGTCATGGTGTCTGAGAAACTATCCCACAACACACAAAGACGCACCAGTGATTCTTCTTTGAGCACCCCTGCATATAAACAAGACATGGCCTACACCAATAAAGCACACATATATGAACTTCAAAAGCATGTCTATTTTTCATTACGTTGTGTTTGGAGTCATGTGTTTAAAGTTATTGGGTCCAGCGTTATTATGCCGTTTTTATTATGCAGGTTTATTGGCTTGTATTGTCAACGCTCCAGCCAGTTCCTGAAGTTCCTTTCAATAGGACACTTGTAGCATTGGAAGACAAACAGGTCATTCCTCCCAGGGTGGTTGCCAGGGGATAAGGGGGTGGTTGCAGGGAGGTGGGGGTGGTCTGGGGGCATGACTTCTCTAATTTGAGAGTGAACATGTGGCGCTGCTGCTGCTGCCTGTGCCATGAAGCAGTGACGCATCCCACCAGGATGCCTCGCTAACACAGGTGCAGACTGAACTGTAGCATGTAGGGGAGAGAACAAAGCCTCTTATCAGCAAGCAGACTTTCACAGATAGGCGAAGGAGAGGCTTGGAGCAGTATGTGCTATGACTGAAATAGCACATTTCAAGCTCCAGTACTGATTAGGGAATGGACACAATGCCACAGTTTGAATGTCAAATCATACTGTTGGCTTTGCATATCCGTTTATTTGAATGCCATTGGAGAGCACCTTTTAGTGCATTTGACTAAAATTTGTAAAAGTCTAGCTACATAAAATTCCTTTTGTGTAGATAGCCTACTAATATGACTGAAAGATGACATCAGCTACCTTGTAATACTTAACCATTAATCATCCCTTTATGGCTACAAATTGTGGGATTTCAACCTGGTGGTGCGAATCAGCACATATGGTCCATTTGTCGTTAAACATCCTGTTTCTTTGGTCAGCTTTTTTAAAACAAGACTTCATTTGGATCAGGTCAGAGAAGACAAACAAAATGAAAAGTCTAGCTAGTTTCTGGTTGGATGAACTGCTTTCTGCTAAATCATTCACATAAATGGGCATGATTGGATAATTCACTATAGAGTCATTTTTTCCAATTTTTCCTCAGGTCACTGAAATACTTTGCCGGGACCACCGTTGACAGCTTCGTTTGATGAGCAGTTTGTTCTAATTGTCAGTTTTCAATGCTGCAGTTTTGTAATTGCCCAGTAATACCATGTTTGGTCACAGTACACCAAAAAGCCAGCAGCAGTAAAACTCATCTGTGTCATGATTCATGTGGCTGAGAAAGGGTGCACTCCAATTAGCCTAGCTAACACCACAGGAACTGCTGAGCACGACTTGTAATTGTGTCCCATTGCTTAAGCCAAATCCTTTGGTCCTGTTCTGAGACTAGATCTACTCAAAAAAAAAAAAAAAAAAAAAACCAACTAAGGAAGCAAATGGACAGTTTCAAATCCTTGAGACTGTTTAGGGGAGTGCTGATACCATGAGGCGGTGTGGTTAACATTTCTGGACAAATATTAAATTAGACTATTTCTCCCTCTGTAGATCTTGGTGACGGCTGCAACATCTCCATCCTCCACAGATGATCTGTACCTGGAGGAAACGGGGTCTGGAGGGTACCCCGAAGATGACGACGACTTCAGCTCTGGATCAGGCTCAGGTAAGATCTTACTGTTCAACAATGATGCATTCTTCACCTTCAGCAGTTGTTGTTGTTTCTTAGAATTACAGGCTTATTACAGGCCCTCTGGACTGTTCTGTGACAGACTTGGTGCTCCTTTCAGGTGCTGGTGAAAAGGAAGAGGTGATGGTTACAGTAAACACGCTATTCATAGCGCCCAAAGCAAAGCCTACGCAGGACAACACCAAAGACTTCACACCCAGAGTGGAGACTTTCACAGCCCGGGACTGGGACCACACAAGAGACCTGCCTAGACAGCCTGTCAGGACAGAGGTTGGTTTAACAGTGGATCATTTTGTGGCTGTTAACACTGTTTAGGTTTTAAATACTGGCTTGGGGGGCTGCGCACTCTTCCTTTTAAATGCACACACTTCAATACATGAATGACCAATTTATGAGTATTATGACTATTTTATTGTATGCAACTTATCTGTCTTTCCATTCTACACATTTCATAAGACATGAAACAAACATTAAGATAGACCTGTTGCTTTGCCTCATAAGTTTTGTCGACGTATATTTGCCTGCATATTTTCATTAAAATAAAATAGTAACTGAGCGGCTTGTCAACCTGAAAGCGTGGAAATCCGAAATGTTTTCTCATCAAAACGAGGCCTCTTTTGAAGTATGAAATTTCTCTATTCATTATTTCTATAAACTGAAATGCAGTCAACTCTGTCACATTTTAACTGATACCCTGATGCTGTAGGACTGCAGGCTGAAATATAAATATACACTCACGTCTTGATTAGTAACACTGGCACATTCATGAAGTTATCTAATCAGCCAGTCATGTAGGAGGACTGTAAAAAAAATAATGCAGATACAGGTCAAGTGCTTCCGTTAATCTTATAACCTCCGACAGCAGAATGAAGAATAAGTGTGTTCTGTGTGACTTTAACCGTGGCATGATTGTTGGTGCCAGGCAGGCTGGTTTGAGTATTTCCGAAACTGCCAATCTCCTGGGAATTTCACACACAACAGTCTTTAGAGTTTACACAGAATGGTGTGACAAAAAAAAAAAAAACATATCCTGTGTCTGCAGGCTGAAACACCTTGTTGACGACAGAGATCTGAGGAAAAATGACCAGACTGGTCTGAGCTGACAGGAAGTCTATAGACTATATACAGGGGTTAGACAATGAAACTGAAACACCTGTCATTTTAGTGTGGGAGGTTTCATGGCTAAATTGGACC
>JAOVYV010000028.1:14049337-14062004 GCA_025674545.1 Hassar affinis
TTGCTGGCGCATCTGTGACCAAGACAGCAAGTCTTTGTGATGTATCAAGAGCCACGGTATCCAAGGTATGGAGGAGCGAGTCAGGAAACATCAAGTAGTGACCTGGCCACTATCCTGCAAGACGAGTGGCTTAAAATCCCTCTGACCATTGTGCAGGACTTGTATATGTCATTCCCAAGACGAATTGACGCTGTCCAGTATGGGTGAGTCCGTGTCTATGATAGCCTCAGATTCCCGTTCTTGACTGACAGCGGTGTAACATGATATGGTTTTCTGCTTCAAGGTTTCATGTTATGGTCATGCTGAGATGCTTTTCTGCTTACCACAGTTGTAAAAAGTGCTTATTTATTTATTATTGCTATATCTTTCCTGGCAACTTGAATCAATCTGGCTATTTTCCTTCAGCGAGGTATAGTCACCCACAGAACTGTGTTTTATTGTTTTTCACACCATTCTGTGTAAACTCTATTGAGAATCTACAGCGATCAGCCATACCATTAATACCACCTCCTTGTATCTACACTCTTTGTCAATTTTATTAGCTCCAGTGACCACACAGGTGCACTTTGTAGTTTTACAGATAGAGACTATAGTCCATCTGTTTTTCTGCAGACATTATTAGCCCCCTTTTATGCTGTTCTTTAGTGTTCAGGGGTCCTACCAAAGTATATATACAGGGGTTAGACAATGAAACTGAAACACCTGCCATTTTAGTGTGGCAAAATTGGACCAGCCTGGTGGCCAATCTTCCAGGATCAGCATTTTGTGAGGCAGCCTATCTGGTTTCAACACCCATGCCCCAATCAGAATAAATCTCACGTTTACTTTCTGATATTTGTGTAAACTTTAACTGAAGCTCTTGACCTCTATCTGCCTGATTTTTTTGCATTGCACATAATTGACTGATAACTGCATGAATGTCCAGATGTTCCTAATAAAGTGGACAGTGAGTGTATATGGACATACACTGCAAAGTAAAGCATGATCGTACTTTATTGTAGTGTTTCTAAAAACTAAGTCTGTGCCATGCACGGCACGTGACAGAAATGGAAATGGACTGTAAGCGTGTCTCAATCTTGGTGAACCGTGTGCCATACAGAGCCCTATAAAAGGTCACATTAACATAGGAGTGTACTGGCAGCAGTGTGCGTAGGTGCTTCTGCTGCACATCACACCTTTTGGCGGTCTTAACTTATTGCAGGATAACACCCTGGAATTGTCATCAAATGGAAAAAAAAGATTAGCACGCTAGGCCGAATTAAACCAACCAGCGGGCTGTGTGTGAATTATTCATTAGAAAAATCATTAGAAGAAGAATGTATGCGTCAAACCTTTATTGAACTATTTATAAATGTCTGTTGGATTCAACTGTGAATGCTGTTAGCCTTCTTTGTGAT
Source organism: Hassar affinis (assembly GCA_025674545.1). Lineage (NCBI taxonomy): Eukaryota > Metazoa > Chordata > Actinopteri > Siluriformes > Doradidae > Hassar > Hassar affinis. Next base: position 14,050,735 of record JAOVYV010000028.1, read on the forward strand.
TTATTCTTTATTTATCGTTGGCCTGCTGGGACAAATATCGGATTATATGTAACCAAACATGTGGTATACAAGTACCTTTCTATTTTGCAGTATAAAACAGTCCCTTGTGATTGCTTTATTTGTGATTGCTGCCATTGTGTATCATTTTTTTTTATGCCAGTTCCTTTTTACTTCCCTTTTCAGTCCCCGGTTCCCACCACGGAGGACATGCGCAGAAATCCAGTCGCCGGCACCACCAGCTCTCCTCGCTCCCCCGTGGAGCCCTACGAAGTGCACTCAGAAAACCTCTTCCAGAGGACAGAGGTCCTGGCAGGTGTGTACATGGGCCAGTTTGGTTAAGACCCTCTTTAATTTGGGCTTCTGTCTTAAATCGTGCATAATGCTTGATGTACACTTTTTTAATTAAGGCATATATAGTATGATGACGCTTATGGAATGTCAGCGACAGAAAGAAAGCAAGTCCTTGCTGTTCCTCTATACTAAAAGGGTTTATAATTTTTTGACCTTAGTGTTGTAAGGTTTTATCTGGGTAAGTAACTGTTTTTAAAATGGCAAAAGTCTGTGGTACTGAAATCCTACATTTACAGCTCTAGATTTAAAATCTGGACTTTAAGGTTACTTCAAATTTACATTCAAACAATTAAGAGACAGTTGGAATGTAATTTTTGAGCACCATCAAAATATGTACAGAACCTACTATGATGCTAGAGATTTTAAGCCTGTTAAAAAATACAATTATTTTTATTACTCTCTTGGAAAATATGTAGAACAGGTATAGCTAATTGTTGGGTTATTGTGTAAAATAAAAGTGCAAAAATGTAAATAGAACAGGATGCATGATTCTGGATGATGATTGGCTGACAGATAGATGTCGATTAGGGTTGGGAGAGTTAATTTAAACATACACTGAAGTACCAGAAAAACTGGTATAGCAGTTAGTACTTGGTAGGTAGTTCATTCTTGACGGCTGATGCCGGAATTCTTGTAGTCACGGTACACCCTGGAAATGCTCATTTGTGAAAATCCAGACTTTCCCTTCAACCTCCGAAATGCTACGACCCATCTCACGAGCTCCAACTATTAAACCGCGTTAAAAATCACAAAATTGTGATAACTTAGCATTCTCATGTAGGAAACGACTCTAGAAGCCTCCATAGATGTCTGTCGCTTTATAGACACACCGATGATGTGCACAGGTGGCGTTGATGTGTATTTTGCATAGCAAAATACCAGTACCAGTTTTTCTGGTTCTTCAGTGTACGTTCCAATACAGTTACTAATTACCTAACTTTTTTTCCAGTAACATAAGTTGATAACTTTTTCTGTCATTTTGGTGATGTTTTACCACTCTTCTGCTTTAAATATAAAATAATGGTGAAATTTCCACCCAGTGAAGGCATTTTTCCTTTCACTAGAGGCCATGAAAATTAATTGGCAACAGTAACATTAGCTATGGTTTCACTAGAGACCAGAGTGGTCTCGTGAGACTTGTGAAGTGTTGCAATGTGATGTAATGCGAGTGCATGTGAGTGCATGTGCATGGCAGTATATCATTCTTTATTTTAAATAGGGATGTCAAGCGATTTTGAAAAAAGTTCTAAAAATCAAACATTTTGCATGCTTCATGATTATTTCATCTAAATTAATCATCTGTCAATATTTGATATTTCAGTAAATATTTCAGTTCAAATCGTTGCATTTTGGTGGACTTGCTCAGATTGTGTCTGAGCGCTTGTTGGAGTGTGAGGCTTGACGGGGTCGCTCATGGTAGCAGCCAAGTGCCTTGGGTTGAGCTGATATTTCTGCAAGAATTGCACAGAACAGTTCAGTGCACCTATCGACAGTTCCACCTGGTAGTGCAGTTTGTCATCTGCACCCATCATGGATGGCTGTTTTCATGTTCAGCTTGTGCTATGCACAGTGATGTTTGGGGTGAAGAGGCATCTCAGAGTGGGATTAGTCTGCCTTATTTTTCTATTTTCTATTCATGCTATCATTTATTAATCAACATGAATGCTTTTCTGGTAGCCCTAATTTAAAAACCTGCTTTTGTAAAATTGCAATCCTGTTAATAATTCCCATTTTAATGAATGCAGGGGAGTTACTTGTCTTTGCATCCTAGGTACATAGCATGTTTCTGTGGTTTCTGTTACTCCCCAACCCTGATGATGTTTGTCTTGAACTCATTTCTGAACAAAATACAAGCTAGAACCTTTCAACTCTCGACTCTTCTGTATCTTCTATAATGCCCCCTGTGCCTTTCCACCACCCCCACCCCACCCCATGCTGTAGAAGAACAATGCAGCATACAGAACTGCCTTCAACTAACTGAACAATTTCCTGGAGTTTACATATATATTAAAATCCAGTTACCTCTGCTCTGTCTGCTTAATATCCTGCACCAGAGAGGTTTTGCTGTGTGGGTGGAAAGACAGCGTCTTACATCCTGCCACCTTTCTTTTGTTCTTTCCCCTCAAAAGCAGCCGAAGAGCTCTTTTTTTTATTTAATTAGGCAATTAAGCCAGGCTTTTTATGATCTTTAGAATTTAGAAAGCCAGAACCCTGATGTACAAGCCGTAGGCCGATGATTGTCGCTGACATTAATGTTCATGAGAAAACGCACCGAGTCGCCGTTAACCTCTGGTTTATTTCTTGCCTTGCAGCCGTCATCGCAGGCGGAGTTATTGGGTTTCTCTTTGCCATCTTCCTCATCCTCCTTTTGGTGTACCGCATGAGGAAGAAGGACGAAGGCAGCTATGATCTTGGTGAGAGGAAACCCTCTGGAGCAGTGTATCAGAAGGCTCCTACCAAGGAGTTTTACGCATAGACTCCCTTTCCACAACTGTCTCGTAAGCTAAACTTCAACGACAGCAACGCCGGTCCTATCATATCGCTGACGACCACAAACATATTGAAGTAAAGATCAAATCTAAGACAGCAACTGAGGAACATAAGTAACATAAAGAAAGCTTTTTGAGTAGAGTATTGTAATTCAGACCTTTCTTTCTTTTTTAATGAAAAAAAAAATAAACCAAGCAGTTATGGTAAATCTCATTGTATTTAAACTTTTATTGTGTATTATTTGAAAAGGCTGAAAAGACAAAAAAAACAAACAAACAAACAAAAAAAACAAACAAACACATACAATCTGTAAAGGTGAGGCATTATCTTCTGTCTTCTGTCAACGGAGCTGTTTTTAGTTGCTGACTACTTTTCAACTGTAGCAGTATGTATTTGTAAAGAAAAAAAAACATTTTAAATGGAAACGATTTGAATAGAATTGTTCTGTATCGGTCCTGCTTTCTTTTTCAGCAATATTTTGTCCTAGCATGTGTAATTTTGATGTTAAAGGTGTATTTCATTAACTTATCTTTTTCTCTGGTGTTTAAAAATGCCTTTCTTTACTTTTCATGGAGCTCTTTTGTTTCTGGATTAACATTTATCCTTTAGTGTAAATGTTCTCCTTGGTTTTTTTTTTTTTGTTTGTTTTTTTCCCCTTAGCCCTCATGCACACCTGGTCGGTTTTCAATGGATTTTTTTCTTTTGTTGTAGCTCTAGCCTTATGTGTAATATCTCTTGTGGTTCAGTCGGTAATTGGACGTAAAGGTGATAGGTGACAGGACGTGTAGAGCAAAATCTACCCACTTATAGCTTTATTATTTAATTTTATTTGGTATGTATAGGTGCTTATCAGAGTTTGAGTCCAGAAAAAAAAATCCCCCTCATTTTTCCACCTCGCTCCACTGCACGGTGGTCAGACGCTAATTCCAGTTTAGTTTAATACGACTCCCACCTGTAAGAGCCTGGATCCACTATGAATTTGCCTTGAAATCCTTTCCAGTAGATTGTTTTTGGCATTGACACCAGACATATCTGTGAGTTTATACGAGTGATCAGAAGGAAGTGACACACTGGTGTTTGAGAAAATGCCATGTAAGCAAGATTGGTGCATTTGTCGCATATAAGCTGATGTTCTTTGGCTTTCGCTCAGGCTGAATGTTTGAATCTGCTGCCCCTGGATTTGTTTGTTCCTCTCTTGGGTGTGATGCCTGCGGCTTTTGTGCCTGGTTCGGCCATCCCCCAGACACACGGGTGGATTTTTGCCAATGTTTTGATGCTTCTGATAAAGGCATGAATTTTCTCTCTAGCGTGCTCCATGCCAAACCATTCTGATCTAATCATTTACTTAGAAGCTAAACTTAGAAATGCGGAACTGCTCCTATTAATGGTCTGGTATTCATCTACAGTGATAACGAATCCAGGAAGTTCCTTCTCAGTGTTGTTCCCCTTCTGGAAGTCTGTATGAATTCGGCAGGTCATGAAGTCGTACTGAGAAAGAGAGCAGAACGAAGAGGCCCCTGTTTCCGAACACGTCACACACTGCATACTGAACTCTACACATTCGTTTGTTTAGCTTCTTGTTGTGACGACCCCTCTGACATGATCCACCTTAGCTGGACATGAACACACAAAGTTACTGCAAAAAAAAGAAATAAAGGATTCTTATATTGTGGTATCGTATTCCCTTGGCCACTTTTGAGTTTTCACATTTTATTGTGACTTTTTCTTTTCTTTTTTTTTTTTTTTATCCTTTAGACTTTTTAATGACAAGTCCAAATGCTTATCCACGTATAAAAACTATATAGAAGAAAATATATAAATGTATATTCACTAAATGTTTTAAACCTTCAAAGTGCCTATCATTTGGAAATGTGCTTGTGTGTATCGAGTGGCCAGAGCAACTGGTATCATGTAAGCACAGCTGACTGTAAAGGTAACCTTTTTTTAGTCTTACAAAACGCAAACAGTATTGTAAAGTTGAAACAACACTACTGAATAAACATTGTGGCCTAATCTTGATCATTTCCTGACTGTTTATTGAGGTGCTTCCTCAATCAGAAGAAATTATCTAGAGGCCTGGGAAACCCCTTTGCATGGTCAAATGCTGATATTTTCTACTGTATATAGTTCTGGAAACAACTTTAATAAGTAAGTAATAAGTAAATAAGTAATAGCATTTTAATATTCTGGTTTCCCCAGAAACAAAACGGATTTAAATCTCCAGTTCTGGTTGCATAACTGACATTTTGACAGCCTGTATCTGATTACAAACTGAAACGATTAGATTGATTAGATTTAGATTTCACTATGGCATGTAGGTATCCAACAATGTGGTCAAGCTACTTATTCTATCAGTTTTGTTAAACTGGCTCCTTACCCAGGTGATCAGTTATATCTAGACAAGATTGTAAGTAAATAAAACATTTCCAAATCATTTCGGTAAAACATGTTTAAAAGAATACGATGGTCAGAAAAATCTTTTCCCAGACTGATTTCCCAGACTGCCAAAATATGAAGTGGACTGTGTGTGGGTGGAGACGTGTAGAGCTGTAGGTTAGGCTTTAGTAATGTAGGTTAACAACAATCATTACATGCTGAACAGCTTCACATACTTGGACATCTATTAGGCCGAGGATAGAGCAGGTCAGTAGGGGTTAGTGTGTTAATCCTAAACAATTTGTAGCCTACTAGTTACAGCTGAATGAGAACGTATTATTCCTTTGGCCAGTAATATGTGGACACCTGACCATCACACATACATGCTGTTCTTCCAAAAGGTTGTATAGAATGTCTTGTATACTGTAGCATTACAAGTTCCCTTGGAAGGAAGAGACCCAAACCTGTTCCAACTGCCTCTGTGCTCAAAGCGAAGTTCATGAAGACATGGCATAGAAGACTCAAGAATGTAATTCCAATGTAATTTTGATTTTTGAAGCTATACCTTGTACTTAGCTCCTTACCCCTGCTGCCCATACAGCCAGTTTTTTCCTCTGTTCAAATGTCTTTTTGTTTTCAGTTTTTGGTCAAGGGGTCAGGCCAGACTTAAACCATGGCAGATGTACAGATATGCTGCTCTCTATAGTGTGTGATGCGTCATCTGCCCCATTCTCTTCCAAACACCGCCGTGATCTGGCCACAGCGAGTGTCCTCCATATGCACATCCACCCATTCACGGTGTCGTACGCACATCATGTCTTGCCATTTGTGTTTGTGTCAAAGTGCACGTTGGATTTATCACCCACTGAATAGGTTCCCTATGTCTGTGTTTGGGCTGGAGTAAGGGGTCTGTGTCAGAGTGTGGCTTTAATTTATAGCCCTCTCAATAGGCCGCATGAGGAGGGAGGGAGGGAGGGCATGGGTGGCTGCATATGAGAGACAAAAGGGAATTGGGTCTCCTCTTTCAGGTGACAGAACTAATTCAGTAATGAGGCTAGGGGGTTGTTGTTAAACTATGCAGAAATAAAGCAAATATAATGTCATGTTTCATAAGAAGCAGGGAGATAGAGGCAGGACCAGTATACTGTATGTACACACAATGCTGTTTATTAATTATTTAGGCTTCCATCGTAAATATCCTAAGATCTCAGATTTGTAGTATATAAGCGAAGTATTATTGTATTCTTCTGGACAATGCATAGACTTAGCGGTCACTTTGTTGGTCATTGTGACAGTTAGACCAGGTGAGATTTTTACAATCTGTCCAGTTGTGGTGAGACTGGTGCAGCTGAGATGCTTTTCTGCTCAACATGTTTGCAGATCTGCAAGCCTTCCTGGTAGCTTAAACTAGTCTGGTCATTCTCCGCTGACCATTTTTAATGAACAAGCAATTTCTGCCGACAGAATGGATACTCAGCGTATATTTGTAAAAAATCCTAAGAGATCTTCAGCTATTGAAACACTCACTCCAACCCGCAACAAAAATACCATGGTCAAACACATGTCTGAGATCATACTGTATTTATTACTCCATTCTGATGTTTGATGTGAACATGAACTGAAGCTTTTGACCTCTTTCTGCATGATTATATGAATTGTGTTGCTTCTAGATAATTGGCTTGCACGAATGAGCAGGTTTACAGTACAGGCGTTCTTTTTAAAGTGGCTGGTGAGTTTAAATCCAATTCGGTTTCCAACCAGTTGTACTGAAATTGACGCTAAACAGCATGGCACAGTTCTTGTCCTTAACACGGTCCATGGTCAACTGCTCAACCATGCCATTGTAACATCATCAATGATAATACCAGCTTGAGTTACCAGTAACATGTGGTTCTTTCAGAAGCAGAATTGTTTTGGAGTGTTTTTTTTTTCAGGATGAAAAATATCCAGCTGATTCCCAAAATTACTGATAAAAACATAACAAACATTTAACTAAACCTTTGATTTAATCTTCGCAATTTGTAACACGTACTGTAGAGCTAGGATACTTGTGATTTGTCTTGCCTGTGATCTGCCGGAGTTGATAACGGACCAGCTTTGCGATTTACTTGGATGATTTTTTAATATGCTGTTCTTTGATGCAAGTCATTATTTATAGAGTGTAGCCCTAGGACAGTGCATGCTACTGCTCCGGAAGAGGCACTGACACATGCCCTAACTTCAAAGCCATATAAAATTGCTCCCCAACAATAATTTATGACATGCGTATAAAGCAAATGTGTGATTTAAAGGACATGACTTGAAGCATTCAACCATTGGAAATCGAAGGTAATGAAGGAGGAGTGGCTTGTATTAATCTTAGGCATCACCAAGAGCATGCTTGGATTAGGTCTACACTACATAACAGAGAATACCTACAGTATAGAGAATGGATAAATGGAAGTCTGAGAGGGGAAATCAGACAGGTGTACATTTAAAACATACTCTGTGGGCTGCTTCCTGTCAAATTGACTGTACACCAACCCTGACTGCATTTAACCGCTGTAATATATCTACATAGACATAGATATAATATATTTACATATACCAGCTCCATGCTATTTATTGCAGCCTGATGTTTTTATGCAGGGAGGCATCCCAAACCTGAACAAAGATGTTTGTTATCTACAGTATTTGGACTGTGAACCTCTTCCTCTTCAAACTGTCTCACTTTTTGCATAAAATTTTGCATTTTCGGATCAGCTTAAGGGTAAGCATTTGAGTTGAAAATGTTACTTGCAATTTAAGACACTTTTTGAGCACTCTGACTTTAGCACTTTTGCACTTGCAGGTTATGGTTATTTTTGACACTTCTAGAAACACTCCCCTTAAGGGTTTTCATTTCTTTCAGCCATTCCACAAATGTTTTTTTTATCATTTACAATTCCATACATTTTAAATTCCCTTTATACCAATTACTGCTTTCAAGTGAGCAGTGGTTTATTTTGTGTTTTAAGATAGATATGAGCCAATGTTTTATTGATTTGTTTACCTTTGTAGACATCTTATGGGGCAGCATAATCCCTGCCCCAGTTAGTTTTCATACAGTAATTATTACACCTGTTGGTCAAAAGTGGAACTGCAACAAGCCCGAATAGAGAAGTGGGGCAGGAATCAGGCCCTGTGCATTGGATAGGAGCAGAAGATAAGACAGAGTGGTTAATGAAAGGTTGCCAGGGTTGTGTTTGTGTGCACCAAATTAGACTAATTCAAAGTACTTACTGGCTCACTCAGTGAGAAAATAGGAACATGGCTTCCTTTCCCAATAGTTAATTTTTTTGGACTTCAGGTCTTTTGTATGTTTTTGAGGCTTGAAATTGTGCTAGAACCTGGCAACTCTGGTTAATAATATCAGCTGTGTGCCTTGCTGGTGATGGCAAAGACACAGACTCGTGTCAAACACAGTTGAAAATGCAGGTGCAGGTCTAAAATGGATTATTGTAAGCTGTACACTTCCAGCTGCCTATTATGAGAAATTCATAAGTCACTGGCGCTGGTATCCAAAAAGAACGATCACTAACTGGATCACGTCTAAAATGAAACCAAATGCCATACATGTGAAAGAATTCAAGTGTGAAAATAAAAGAATAATTTATTTTATAATAAATAAAAATAGCACCCACGTGGGAAACACATGACACACACAAGTCCACTGTGTTAATCATGTGATTATTTTTGTGGTGTATTTGTGGTGTTCCTTGTAAACACAATCAGATTGTGAATCATGAGGTAAAGTGATACAACAAGGTTGGTATCTTAAAAATGTTGAACGTCTCTGTATTTTCAGTAGCTTAAAGTGATTGCAGTAAAAATGTTTCCATATTTTGAAACAAATACAGATATTGTACTGTGTTAATCATGTGACATAAAAGCCTGATTGTGTTTGGAGACAAGAGGAGAAGTTTTGTTAAGGTTTATTTCATCAGCCTGGTAATCACATTTCGTCAAAAGCAAAAACTTTACACCTTAAATCAGTGGTGTCCAATCTTATCCACAAAGGGCCGGTGTGGGTGCAGGTTTTCCTTGCAGTCAAGCAGGAGCCACACCTCGTTCCACCTGTATTTAATCACAGGATCTAATCAGTGGATCTTGACTTTCAGTAGGGTGTGGCTTCTGCTTGGTTGGAAAGAAAACCTGCACCCACACAGCTCTGGATAAGATTGGACACTGCTGCGTTAAATGGACTACATTCAATGTGTTTAAAAACAGTGGTACATATCCTAACAGCATAGTGTTAGAGGTTATCTTGGTTAAAATATTTTCGTCGAAATGCTTCTATTCAGCATATAGAAGGTCAAAGGTTAAATGTTTTTTATTCTGTAACACCTATTTGGTGACATTTGTATGACTTTTCAGTATGAAAGCATTCTGAAAGGGTCATTTCCATCTCTTCACTTGCCACAGTGAACATGTTGGAGGTATAATCTGCTTATTTGAGGACATTTATGATTTACATCAACTTCCTCTATGGACCTTAAGCCTACAGCAACAATTTTGATAATTTATCCACCTGTGGAAGTCGTCCAGAGAGTCAGCAGTTAACAGTGAACAACCAGGTGAAAGTGTATAGGCTGAAGGAAATAACAGCTGCTAAAAATGTCTTTTCTCCCCAGAGACCATTCATACTCATTGCATTTACTGGGCCGACCAATTCAGCAGGTTCATGTTCTCAGTCTATCTCAGATCAAAAATCAGGTGCATGTACACTGTAATTTCTGGTGCTAGCACTGTTAGCACAAGGACTCTTGATTGCACACATCATCTCTGGACGTGCCATGATTCCAAACAGTGTTCACACAAGTATTTGCTCACATGAATGAACATTCTGATAGGTGATTGGAAAAAAAAACATTTTGCACAAACTGGCTTGATGCCAGAGTAATTGGTCCCAGTGGGTAAGAGGTGTAGGCCTATTTGCAATCTTAGTCTCTCTGCCTTAGAAGACAGAGACATGCTTGAATGCTTAAAGCTGATGCAGAAAAGAATGTTGTAATTAGACATGAATCATGCACTGCCATTTTGTCAGTGAGATGCTGTTCATTATGTTTCACCAAATGTGCTCTGAGGAGATGATTAATATCAATGCCTTTAAAAGATAATGTGTTGGGGTTTTGCTGGATCATGCTCTTAAATCAAGAAATTTCCTTTGATAAACAAGAGAGGAAGACTGCGCATCTTGTGAAGGATACATTATGCCGCCAAAGGTTTATGGACAGCTGACCATCACACCCTTTTGTGCTTGTTAGATTTTGCTAGACTTTTTTTTTGTTAGAAGGTTGTTATAATAACCTCCACTTTTCTGGGAAGGCTTTTGGTTATTGATGTTCCAGTTGAACCTAAAGGTGTTGGAGGACACTCCAGTTCTTCTACTCAGACGTTCTGAAACCATGTCTTCATGGAGCTCGCTTTGTGCACAGGGAGTATTGTTGTGCTGGAACAGGATAGGGAATCTTAAGCCAATTCTCAGTCTGCGTTCTCTTCTGTACTTGTGTTCTTGTGTACATCATCAGTTGCAGCCCGAGTTCGGTTTCATTCAAAAGTCTGCATCTAGGCAAGTACAGTTTAAGTACCCTGATGTGTTCTTGCTCCGCCCCTTGTTATCAAGGATGCACCGAGAGGTGACTTGTGTGAAATTGTGTGGACAGTCAGATATCCCAGAATGCATTTCACACCAAGATCAGTGTGATAGTGGAGGAGTAAACTTCAAAATACTACTGTTGTTGTGTTATGAGGTTATTTATATTTATATATTTATCTTATTATTAATAAGATTTCTTAGGTGAGAATGTCTTTATTTAGTCTTCAAGTATATGATTGATTTATCCAGAAACGTAAGAATTTGCCCCAGCATTTCTTGAGAAGTGCGGTCATGATAGCAGGTGAAGTCTTCATCTTCTTCTTGGCTGCTTATTCCTTTTCAGCGTCACGGGGGAGCCAGTGCCTAGCCGGCCACATAGGGCGCAAGGCAGGAATAACCCTAGACAGGGCACCAATCCATCGTAGGGCACACACAC
>JAOVYV010000028.1:14120545-14132548 GCA_025674545.1 Hassar affinis
GTACATAACTCCACGTGTTCATTCATAGTTTTGATGCCTTCAGTGAGAATCTACAATGTAAATAGTCATGAAAATAAGAAAACGCATTGAATGAGAAGGTGTGTCCAAACTTTTTGCCTGTACTGTACATGGGCGGGAATACATGGATGGGAATCGGGGGCGGGTTCAAGCTACTCCAAAATCCATGCATGCTGCCAGTGTCAGGAGGATTAAAACATTTCAAATTGTTTAAATATACTGTATAATTACAACTGTGGCTGTATGTGTTGTAAATTATAAATGGCATTATCACCATGTTATCATTGGTTTGTTTTGGTGTGAAATGTACGAAATGTGAAGAATTCAATCAAGACGAATTATGCTTTGGCAAATGACTCTAAGACTGCTCAGTCTGGTTAAGGTGCATTTTTTGTTGTACAAATTCACCCAAAGAAGCTCTTAGGAGCAAAAAGGTAGTTGAGCTCTCCCAGCTGTCTGTGAATATGAATTCAGTTGACCCAGTTCACTCGAGGTATGCCGGTACAGCATGACCAAATTGTATAAAGCTCCTCAAAATTATTTTCTGCTAATGTACAAGACACTGTTTTTGTTGCTTGGAAGTATGCAGCGAAGGAATGTTATTGGTGTCATTTATCAAACACAAGACTTAAACATGTAATGTTAACAAAATATTTGTTCATTCCGAGCAGAATAATAAAAAAAGTGTACATTTCCTATTCTTGTGCTCCAAGCACAAAGTGTATGATGCTGTTATGTATCTACTATATGCTAAATCTAATTTAATGGTAGATTTCCAAAGCAAGTGAGGTGTCTCTGCGCCCTGCGCCCTGCACCCTGCACCCTGCGTTCTTGGTATACATCCTCTGTGACCCTGATGGTAATAAAGGTGTTACTAAATATGATTGAAAGCATTCATGTTTGCCTTTTTTTGATATGGTCATGCTCATGCTCACATAAAGTTTTATATTTTTGGTTCAGGAAACCATATAATCAGATTAATGATATGATAGGTGCATCATGCTCATAACATTTATACTGGTGAATAGTTCTATGGAGAAGATAAATGAATTTTTTGGTCATAGTAAACCATTTTAAATAAGTAATGTGAGTCTTCGCTTTAGATAGCAGAGGATTTGCATAATTCTGGGGAAGACTAATGCCAGGCTCCGTTCACTGAACTCCCTGGAAAATTTTCAGATGACAGTCGATAAATCTGTATATATGGCAGCAGCAGATCTCTTACTTAATTATACTCTTGTTGAGAAAAACTAGGATGAAAGACAAAATGGGATTCCTCCAAAAACAGCTTGGGCCAAGTGGCCTAACTGGCTGCAGTCACATACTGCATTATATATTTCATACAGCTACCCTCATTACCCTTCCTATAGGCTCCCACTCATGTTTTTATTGCCTTATTAAATTATTTTTTTCATCGTCTTAGCGAGGAATGAGTACAAGATCGCACTTTGCACATTTAAAAGCCTATTTACATTTAAATGACGAATGATAAATAGATAGCACGGATCCTTATTGCTTTATTTTTCATACCTCTTTGCTATGTTACTATGGTGCATTTTTTTTATTTGCTTATATTCATCTGTGCTATCACATTACTATTTCCCTTCCGTCTTGGGAGACAGCTCTATTCTTCACACTGTGCATAAAATGATCCACTTAACGAAAGCCTGGGAGGTGTGGTGTCGGATGAGCGCTGTAGGAGTTTGGAAGTAACACCTAGAGTTCAATATCACGTTAAGCGGAGGGCTTCACAAGACAGAAATAATGTTCTCAAACGGAAATAGCGATTAATGAGATTAAATTAATGTTCCAGAACAATTAAAAATGTTCAATTTGGGTTTTTTCTTTTTTTTTTACTAAGCTGCATAACTGAATCAGGCGTTTCATCGATTTCACTTGGCTTCTGAGCTGTTTATAATGGGGATTTCATGAAATCAATGGCGAAGTAAACAGGCCAGGAACCCATGACTAACTGATTTAAAATTCATGAAAAACTTCAAAGCTGGTGATGTGTGTGTGATGTATTTTGAGTGTGTGTGTGTGTGTGATGTATTTTGTGTGTATTATGTATGTGTGTTTCAAATGATTTGAAAGTTTGCCTTCATTGAGAGCAAGCAATTAATCCCCAAACCTCTGTGTTTGCCATGAGTTAAGAAAATGGTGCTGACCTACTTCTGAACAAAACCTTCCCTCCAGGTGTAGCTGAAAGCTTCTCTGAACTGTTATGAAAACGTCCAACATTTCTAGCCTAAAACAGCTGGCAGCTGGTTTGAAAATTAATCAGCAGTCTCACATTAAATGATGTGTGTGTGTGTGTGTGTGTGTGTGTGGTGTGTTTCCTGCTGTTGCTGGGGAACCTCGGGAGTGTGATGGCAGGTAAGTGCTTTTTGTGCACTTTCTTTCCACATTTGTGGGTGGGCATGTGGCAGCTAATTTCTGCCTGTCAGGCCGGACTAACGATACTGGCTCCCTTTTCACTTTTAATGAGCATATCTATTGCCTTTTCAATGGCCAAGTATAAGTACAGATGAGGCTTTAAGTAGCTTTAGTGCGTTTTTTTCCTCATGGTTGCTTCCTTTTTCTTTTTTGACGTTGCCAAAACAGAACAAGTTCCATTAGCCGCAGGCCGTGAGCCTCTTCAATCACCCAGTAATCAGCATTGTGCTGTGATTGGTTGGCTAGTGCTCCAATCACGAGTGCTGTAATTGCCTGATGAGGTGCGTTCCAACTGACACGTGAACACTGATGATTGCAGCAGGGCTTGGCTCGGAATTCTCATTTTGCAGCACAAATATGTTCATTTGAAACAGTCTTTAGGTCTGCTGATGATTTTCAGAGCTGTTTAAAGCTACAGGCTGCACATTAGTTATTTATTTATGTGGCTGTTGAGTTTATGTACTGTGTGTGTTGCCCTAAAATGATCTTTACAGAGAAATCCTAATGATAATGGATAAGCTAAAAGCCATTGGAACAAAAAGTCATAGATATAGCATTAGCTGATGTTACTTGTTACACAACATGCCATATTGGAAATGGTCATTTATTTACAATAAATAAATTATTTACTCTAAACTCTCTAAACAGGTTTGTCAGTCACATTTTAAAGTTCTGTGCATGTTGCAGGTTGTGTAAATGTGAAGGTTTTTAGTGTAACGGACACCGTAACTTAAGGGAGGAAGGGGGGTGTAGGGTAAAATATGAGGCAGAAAATAAAATAAAATAAAATAAAAACAAGATTTTGATTCTGATATACTGTAGTACTACATAGCCATATACACCATATTTACAATTCATCTTCAGTGTGTGTTTCAGCCTGGCCAGGGTAGAGGTGGATCTGGAAACTGTCCCAGGAACACCGTGTACGCGGTGGGAATACAACCTGGATGGGATGCCAGTTCATCATGTACACGTACAGTCGCACGCTTATTCACACTTTGCGGGACATTTAGTGCAGCCAATCTACCTACCAATCAGTGCGCCTCATTTATTAAACTGGATATGAACAGATTTATGCGTAAATCATTCGTAAAAGCATTTACACAAGAAATATGGAAAAATGGTCATCCCCTACTTGTAAGTGTGTGTAAATTCACACACATGAAGACTGGCTAACATAACGTGAACAAGTTACTATAATTTTTTTTATATGGATTATGCTGTTGGGTTTAAATAGTTATGTTTGGGTAGCTATTTAAATGGTAGCTATGGTATGTTTGTAGCTAGTTCCAATGAAGTTGGGACGTCGTGTAAAACATAAATGAAACAGAATACGATGATTTGCAAATCCGTTTCAACTCATATTCAATTGAATACACTACACAGACAAGATATTTAATGTTCAAATGGATAAAAATTTGCAAATGTTCTCTCATTTTGAATTTGATGCCTGCAACACATACCCAAACAGTTGGGACAGGGGCAACAAAAGACTGCAAAAGTTGAGGAATGCTCAAAGAAACGCCTGTTTGGAACATTCCACAGGGGAACAGATTAATGAGAAACAATTGAGTGTCATGATTGGGTATAAAGGGAGCATCCCCGAAAGGTTCAGTCATTCACAAGCAAGGATGTGATGAGGTTCACCACTTTGTGAATAAAATTACACACAATAATATTTAATAACAGTTTTGTGACATCCAGTCCTTTCACATGAAATACATGAAAGGAATGAATGTATTAAATATAAAAGAAAGTCAACCGAAATGCAGCCGTATAAAAGGAAGACAGACTGCAATGGCTCAGTTTGTAAATCAGTTCCTTTAGAGCCAGCCCTAAGTGACCGATAAGTGATCGATCTGGTGTGTCTCAAACAGCAACGTGCTGTATTATCTCTACTGTGCTGAAGAACACCAACTTTCTGTGGACACACGTCCTTCTGCTTTTGCAGCACAGCATCAGGGAGTGTGTAAGGGATTTCTGACTGAGCTGTTAAATAAAATGTAAGAAAGGTATAGCAGCTTCCATGTACAACGTGTTTGGTGTCAGTGGTCACCTGGGTTCAGTAGATATACTGTATACTGCTTCTGTTTTCATGTCAGATCAATTTGTTTTCACTTGCTTAATTAATCCAGTAATCTTATTCAATCTAAGTAATATAAAAATAATAATTAATAATAAGTAATATATTTCACATAATACAGTTTCCATAATGTAAGTCCAGATTTTTCTGATTTTGTGCTCTTAAGCTGTTAACAAAAGTTTTTATTGGCATAGATGTTAATGAAAATAACTTTCAGTTCTTTCTTGCATGTTTTGTATTTTGTATGAATGCAAATCAGCTGTCTTGTGCACACACCTGTTAATTGATGGATGGATGCATGGATGGGTTTTAGAGTTTTAGGGGGAAGTGTTGTCTATTCTTGTTTCAATATCTTAGAAGAACAAGCTTGATAGAGAGAGCATAAGTTCATTTATTCATTCATTCATTTTCTTGGCCGCTTATTCCTTTTCAGGGTCACGGGAGAGCCGGTGCCTAGCCGGCAGCATAGGGCGCAAGGCAGGAACAACCCTAGACAGGGCGCCAATCCATCATAGAGCACACACTCATGCACACACTCAAACACTAGGGCCACTTTAAAGATGCCAATCTTTAAACCTAACGTGCATGTCTTTGGACTGTGGGAAACCGGAGTACCCGGAGTAAACCCACGCAGACAGGACCACTGGGACTACATGCAGACTCCACACAGAAAGGACCCAGACCACTCCACCCGGGGATCGAACACGGGACCTTCTTGCTGTGAGGCGACGGTGCTACCCACCGTGCCACCGTGACGCCCGAGCATAAGTTAATTTTTTTAATAATTTCTTTTTTTAATTAGAATTAGTGAAAGTATATCTATGGACCTTGATAGTGACAGAAATCTGCACGATGATATGTTTCATATCATCAAACTAATTTTAATATAAGATAAAGACAGCACGAGTAAACACGAAATGCACCTCATTGAAGATTCAAAACCTGAATCACCCATGTGAAAAAGTAATTAGCTCCCTTAGCTACCAAATCAACCAGTTAATTAAAATCAATTGACTGTTCAGTTGTTCAGTAGCCACACCCAGGCATGATTAGTGTCAGACCTGTTGAATCTAAACATCACTGAAATAGAACCTGTCTGGCAAGCAGGAAGAAAGCAGGTCTCAGAAAGCAGCACATGATGCCACTTTCTAAAGAGATTTGAATACTGATGTGAAACAAAGTCACTGAAATCTACCAGTCTGAAAAGTGTTATAAAGCCACTGCTGAGACTCTGGGACTCCAGCGAACCACAGTGAGAGCCGTTATCCACAAATGGAGACAAGTTTGAACAGTGGTGAATCTTCCCAGGAGTGGCTGGCCTACCAAAATATCACCAACAGTCCATCAATAACTCATCCAGGAGGTCACAGAAGAACCCAGAGGAACATCTAAACACCTGCAAGCCTCACTTACTTCAGTTACAGTGAATGTACATGATTCCACAGTAAGAAAGACACGGAGCAAAAAGTGGCATCCATGGGAGCACTGCAAGGTTCAAAACACTGCTGACCAAAAAGAACACTCATCTCGGCTCGTCTTATATCTGCCAAAAAGCATCTAGATGACCAACAATACTTTTGGGATAATATTCTATGCATGATGTCAAAGATGGAACTTTTTGGAAGATATGGCTCCTGGAACATCTGGTGTAAAGCTAACACTGCATTTCATCATAAGAACACCATACCCGCAGTCAAACATGGTGGTGGTAGTGTGATGTTCTGGGGCTGCTTTTGACATGAATTTGACTCTCTATCAGAAAATCCTGAAGGAGAATGTCCACTTGTTAGATTGTGACCTAAAGCTCAAGCGCAGTTGGGTTCTACAGCAGGACAATGATCTGAAGAACACAGTCCACCTCTGAATGGCTCAAAAGAAACAAAATGAAGGTTTTGGAGTGGCTGAGTCAAAGTTCTGACTGGAATCTCATTGAGATGCTGTGGAAAGACCTTAAACTGGCAGTTCAGGCTCACAAACCCTCCAGTGTAGCTGAATTAAAACAATTCTGCAGAGAAGAGTGGGCCAACATTCCTCCGCGGCGATGTTGAGATGCGCTAGTATTTAATATACTGTATATACGGTGTCTATCATGTTTTTGGAAGGTGGAAGGAAAACGTTGCCCCAGGGAGGAAACCCACACAGTCATGTGGATAACGTGAAACCAAACAGACAATACCCTGAGCTCAGGATCAAACCTGGTCAATACTATCTGCTTTTACCTGCTGCTTTAACATTTTGCATTTTCTTTTCAGTTTTGCCCATAATACTGTTCCATACAGCACACAGCATTTGCCTGTTCTATAAAGTGTAGTTCTTTGTTGTACCTGTAGTGAAATAATCTCAGAACATATCTCCCACACCCAAAATGTAACATGTATTTACACGCTGGTGTTATGTTAGACCTTTAAACTAACCTCTTTAAAATATCCTACAGAAAGCCAACTTGCAGACAGAAAGAGGCTGAGATTCACCTTGTCTGTCTATAAAGTATGGTAATTTTCTCCTGCAATCTACAAGGATCAGGATCAAACCTGTGATATATATGTTTTTTGAATGCTCAGGGAATTTCCCCCACATCAAATGAAAGCCCGAATACTCCTCATTTCTCCCATTTGTATCAGCTTGCATCAGTCCAAACATGCCCCCTTTCATGAATTCCTTAACATGAAGAAGAACTAAACACACATCAATGGAACCTTTAGAGCTGCAGTCTCGATGCGGCATAAAAACCGGCATAGATTTATTTCTAATCCAGTATCTGTATGAATGCTTTTCCGTATTTATATAGGCTTTTACACTAGAAGCTAAAAGCCATAAGAGCACTCTGAGGCAAGTAAAAACATTCCTGCATTAAAATATGCTAATTTATGCTATGGTAATTGCATCATTTCTGACAAGGGAGGTGGAGAAAACATTTGTGGTTAGTTTTGATTACAGATAACCGTTGCCAGGAATGGCCCCAGCTGTAATGAAAGACTATAGGTTTCCAAGCTCAAACAGTAAAGTCTGCAGCAACTGTGATTATAGAGCTTTTTCATCAGTCTAATTCTAACTAAGAAAATATTTTAGTTGTAATGCTAGTTCAAATTCCAGTGGACTATAGTCCACATTTCATACCAGACGTTTAGGAAAATGAAGTACAATATTGAAAAACAAGCAAGAATGAGTGCAATTGAGCAAAAGCAAACCATTTTTCTTCCTCTGTTAGACTGTTTTTCTAAGGACATAACCACCAAGTCCTCCAGGGCCTCTGTAGCAAGACTCACACAAGGTCTGTTACACACTCATATGAACATAAGAGTTATTAAAACCATTGTCTTATGGACTCCAGATGGCTGTAAAATGTTGCTTAAAACCCTGCTGGGGCTTTAGTTTGTAGCCAGTTGTTTCCGTAAGCTCATTTATATTGATCACCACTTTGGATCAGCCCGTTTTTTGACAGCACAATTTATCTTCTCCAGTTTGATATTTGAACGCAAGTTTGGTTTGTGAACCTGAACAGTGTTACCCTGAGAATATAAATGGCTTGCTTCCATCTATTAATTTCACATTTTAGCTAAATGGAAAATATAATGAGACTTATATAAAAGCATCAAGGCTGCCTAACATGCCTGCAGATTTTCATTTTGGGAAGCAAGGTTTAAATACAAATGGACAGTTCTTAGTTTGTACAATAACGACCTTCTGTCATAGAACATTTGTCTCTAGTGTGCTCATACCTGCACCCTTGTGGAGGAGAGTGGAGACAGAGAGATGGTACAGAGCTGGAAAAGATACTAGGCCTCGGGTTGCAACTGAAGAACGTTTCGAAAAAACCTGTGTTTTTGGGGAGGCCTGTTTCTTCTGGGCTATAAAGTGACATTCCTCAGTGTGATGGTTCAGACTTTTCTTCAGGCGCATGTTAACCAACTGTGCAATCTGCTCACATTTTGTACCGAACTTTTCTCAGGATTATTTGTTTTGGAGAGATCATTTACAGTGCTGTTAGCTAGGATAGATCATTTGGAGTTGAGAGTCACTGGTACATTCTTCTTCATCTGACAGAAGAAGAAGGTAATGCAGCCCATGGGGGTGAGTGTGACCCAAAGCAATGGGCTGTGGTCTTTTTGTACAGTCACTTTAGTGTGATAAATGAAAGAAAGAGGATACAGGGCAGACAGACAAATGTCTAACCTACCCCCACCCCTCCTTTTCAGTCTATAGGTAGTGTCTGTCGGTAGGTCCTATTTCTTCTAAAACCACAGGAATCCCCCTGTGGGAATTTCCCCTGATCTCTGCGTCTCACACATCAACTCCTCCCCAGTCATTTCAACAGGCTTTTATAGGTAAACATAAGGCTCTGTTGAGTGGAAAGCATGTTATGCATTCTTGCTTTTATGCACTCCATGCCAAATACATCTCATCACTTCCCGTCTCTTCCCGTTCTTTATCACATCTTTAACTTTCTCCTGCTCATATATGTGAGTCATAGCAAACCCATCATTTTCAATAACAGACATGGCATTCTTGCGTTCCTTTCTTGGTCTTCATTTCAAACATAAGCACAGCGGGGGAAAATGCAGTCTATTGCAGGGTCTGAAATGGCTTTCTCACTCACTGCTTCATGATTTACTGTATAGACTGTTGTAAGTAGAATACAATATAGACAATATACAATACAATACAATATACCAGAATTAGCTTAGACAAACCTGCTGTTACATAAACAATAATAATAATAATGATAGTATTAAAGTATTAAGAGCTATTTTTGGATTAATGTAACACCCATAACGTATCTGTTGGCTTTGATACTAGTTTAACAACATGTTTTAAAATTGACATGTATACAGCGTTGGCCATGCTGTTATCTGTCTTATCTAATGAAAGGAATCACTAGGCTGTTGTGTAGTAGTGTGGACTGTTTGAGTTTATGGAGGATTTATGGCGCTTTGTGGATTGTAATATATTATACCACAGCTGGAGTCTCGTTTTCGCCCACAATCCGTGAAAGGACACGGTGTAATGTGTTTTAGGTTATCACATGCTCACCAGATACTATCATGTGCACAACAGATGCTATCAGCGGCTCACAACGTATTATCTTGTGCACAGCAATGCACAACATGGCGTTAAAACGCTCCTTACAGCGGCAAGTGAAGCAATAATAATCATCTCATTAGAAAGAAAGCAGCATTGAACTGAAAGTAGTGCACACACCCCCAGAAGTGAGAGGGCGCCATCTTGTGCATTATCCGCATTCTCACCCAAAATACAGTCAGCAGTCATGTCTTTATAAATGACACCTTGCTGGACTTGTCTGTAAACCTGCCGATATAAATTCGGGTAAAGCACGGTTAAGATCTTTGGTTAAGATCAAATGATTAGCCGTTATGTTATATGAACCAGAAATAATATCTGGTGAATATGCAATAATTATGTTTAAAAAAACAACAACAAATAATTGTTCTTTGAAGAGGTTTGAGTGAATCTGATTGGTCAGAAGGCTCTGACGGTAGTTATGGCTCCAAGAGAAATCACAGGGCTGGGCTACACATGATTAAACATTATAATTAGTATAATTAGACATGCATAATTAGACTTTATAAATTATTGTTTCTATAGCAACAACTCATTCATAGAAAATTGTATAGTGCACTCTCCACATGATCTCTGGCTAATAATAAATCAAAACATGACCCTGAATCTGGTGATAGATGACTGTTTATAGCTGCTGTAGCGTAAATAAATTTGTCCATTGAGACTTTTGGCAACACTACAGAATGTCTGCACTCCGACTATTACGCTGTACGGAGAACTGGGAAATGGATTCAGATACAGTCTCACACATCAACATTCTTGATTAGGGTGATCTAATAGCATCTATAGCAGGATATGAATCCAGGGGTGTGCTGTAGTATTATTGATTCATCTGGTGAATACTTTTCAGCTTGGAGTCGCTATACCTCATTTAATCCCGGTTTATTGTAGACTTTCCTATATAAGCACGCATACATCCTTAAATGTTGACTGGTGTAGAATCTGTCTATACTGATGCACATAGTGTTACCAGACAAACAACCTTAAGGTCAAAAGGCTCTCCTGCAACTCTGGGAATATTATTCAGGCTCTGGCCAGCTATGTGGCAAACAAGCACAAATATTTTCCAAGCACGTTTTTGACACGGCCTCTGACACAGGGACAAGGCAGACATGCTCAGACACCCACACTGAATGATGAAATTGTGAGATGTTCATCATGAAAGCATGTCACTGCATTTAATCCTGTTTAGATTGAAGGGTTGTGTGGTATGATATGCTTTTTGTGACAGGGCTCTGCCGAGGTATTTTGCTGGAGGAGTGTGTGAAGAATGGAATATGTCATTGCTTGCTTCACTGTAAATTCTGGGTTGTTGACACACCTGGAAATAAGAGAGGCTGTGAGTTTCTGAGACTAGATTGATAAAATAATAATTTAGGTTGTTTACCTGTAAATGCCTGGAGTCTCAGAGTTTTACTACAGCACCAATACTACTGTTACTACTTCTACTACTACTATTACTAATAATAATTATATTTTTATTATATTATTATATTATATTATAATTATAATTTAATTATATTATTATACTAACACTCATCAGTATCATATAATTGCTACATTTGACAGTGCATCGATCAGGCATAACATTATGACCACCTCCTTTTCTCTATACTCGTCCATTTTCTTAGTTCCACTTACCATATAGCTGTACTTTTTACTTCTACAATTACAGACTGTAGTTCATCTGTTTCTCTACACACTCTGTTAGTCCCCTTTACTCTGTCAGGATTGGTCACAATGGTCAGGACCCCCACAGGACCAGCAAAGATCAGGTACTATTTGGGTGGTGGATCATTCTCAGCACTGCAGTGACACTGATGTGGTGGTGGTGTGTTAGTGTGTTGTACTGGTGTGAGTGGATCAGACACAGCAGTGCTGCTGGAGTTTATAAACCCCTCAGTGTCACTGCTGGACTGACAATAGTCCACCAACCAAAAAATTTCAGTTACCAGCTTCCTGAAGTATTACAAGATGACTAACACAAACTGTACACCAACAGATGAGCTACAGTCTCTGACTTTACACCTACAGGGTGGAGCAATATGGTGGATGTGTCTTATAGAGTACACAATAAGTAAACACAGTGTTTAAAAACTCTCACACCAGTACAACACACACTAACACACCTCCACCACATTACATTTCCACTATTACATGAAGAGAATACAGCTGTAATAGGAGTACATTATAGGAAGAGTAAAGAGTGCATAATAGGAAGAATTGTGTAATATATGTACTATATCAGGCTATTAAAGCAAATAATACTGATATTACTACAATGATACCACAGTGGGGCGATCACAGCAAGAAGGTCCCGGGTTAGATCCCTGGGTGGGGCGGTCTGGGTCCTTTCTGTGTGGAGTCTGCATGTCCTCCCCGTGTCC
>JAOVYV010000028.1:14134428-14144559 GCA_025674545.1 Hassar affinis
AAGACGTGCACCAACAATTTTTTTTTTAACTCTGGTATGTCACCCATAATGTTGTGTGCATTGCAATATTTTGAGCAGTTCTGTGCTCTTACCCTGCTAATTGAACCTTCACACTCTGCTCTTACTGGTGTAATGTGCAATTAATGAAGATTGGCTCAAGGTAAGAGAGCATGTAAGAGAGTTTCGCTTTCTATTAAATGATCAAATCCCACAGGGGGGATTCTATTAATCTTCTATTGTGCCAACCTCTGAACCTCTGCACATAATCCCAAATTGCAGGCGTATTCATTCTCTATACTTGGACAATATATAAATGTGGATGAAACACTGCTCTTGGCCACTCCTCAGGTTTATCTGGCCACACACATTCTTGCTGATGGATTGGCATTCAGTGCCTCATTCAGTTTCCCAGATAATGTCTTCGCCAACACACCTAGAATGTAGAAGGATTTATATTCTTGTATCTTCTGTGATATTTACTCATGCATTAACATTTGAATAGCAGGGACCTGGTCTGCCAGATAATAAAAGGACATTTATTAGCATTATTAGCACACCAAAGCTGCTTTTTAAGGGTCCTGAGAGCATCAGGCTAGGTTTGTGTTGTAGGACGGTTAGGCAATTTCTTTGATGATAAGGACCCCCAGTGGCTGAATCCAGATTATATGCATTTTTTTCCTTTTCAGGGAAGTCAATAATAGGGTAAATTATAGCATTGTATTACAAATGTATTACAAAATAAGCCTTTAAGTCTTCAATTATTTTGTGAGCAAAAGAATGAAGACAGGATATTCTGAATATGTGTGTGAGTAGTGTTCTCTGAGGTGTCTGGGAAGCTCTGCTATTTCCGCAGCTATTATGGCAGAGTCTCTCTCTCTGGACATAGAAAAAAAAATTGAACGGTGCCTGATCTCACTTTTTCTCCTTTTTTTGAACAGTGCCTGATCTCACTTCTCTTTATATTTCATGTTGCCTCTGGTTGAGCTCCAGAATCTTTCGGTTGTCTCTGTAAAGCCTGACATTCAAATGCAAGAGACCATGCAGAAGTATCCCTCATATCCCCTTTTCCCAGACTCCCAAATGTGCCCCAGCCCTGGTGCTGAGTGATGACAGCCTCTTCCAGCAGACTTGATGTCTGCATACTCACTCCCTCAGCTGTGTTATAGCTCATTAGCGCCACAAACAAGGCAGCGTTCCTACACAAACATATCGGCCAGCTTCCACTTAGTATCACACCTTAAGTGGTACATCCCTTAAGCCTAACAGCTTCATATACAAGTTTGGTCTTTCCACTTATACAAGAACAAACATTCAAACTAAATTTAGTCCCATGCAGTTCCCACTATATATCTTACCATGCATGCTGTAAAAATAAATCTCGGCGAAACCGCCAGATGGTGTAGTTTCCTGTCTGGCCAGTAGAAGGCAGTGTAATACTTATTATTAGAATATTACTTCATCTCTGCAAGCATGCAATTAGTATAACTATATGTTGTCACACATATCCAGGCAAAGCCAGAGAAGTCTTTTTTTTTTTTTGGAGACTCAGTTATGGTAAGGCTGTAGATTGTAGACTGTGCTCACACTGTTTTCTTCAAGCATACTAATTTACATGTCCTTGTATATTTCCTTGCAATTTGTTAGGCTATGAAATGCAATGTATATAGCTTCCGGCTTTTCAGTCAGATCCTCAATTGTATGAATATAAATCATATTTAATGCCCTGCCAAACATTACAGCCCTTAGATGCACCTAAAGACCCATTGGAGAGGTTAGAATCTCAGTTCTGTCCCATTTATCCGCTAAATCCATCAAACACTATCTCTTGGCTTGACTGATATTAATAGTGCTGCAGAGCTGAGGCCCAGCCTCTTGGAATCCGTTCCACAAGTGTGATAAATCAATATATCAGAGCCTTATCTTCCTCCATTAAAGTTTATCCCACCACTATTTCCAACTCTACCATCTCTCCATCTCTAATCCGTACAAATCCCTGCATCTATAACAGTACCATTCCTAGAGTGGAGATGAACGATGACAGAAAGAATGGTGCTGGAACGATTTATCTGCCATCTGAGTTTTTCTTCCTGTGCTGCAGGTTGACTTGCTATGAACTCGTTTTATGAATCGTAAGATATAGACAGATGCTAGAGATGGAGTGCTTGAGTGAGCTTGAATTGCTCCTCTTCCGCTTTTCGTGCAGACAGCAGCAGGTGAGATTATCACTGAGAAAATCTTTTAGATGTGGGATGTTTCTAGGCTTAGGCTGAAATGATTCAGGCAGCAAAAGTTGCTTCCTGATTCGGTCACTGTTTTTATTATTACTAAGCTGCTGAGCTGCATAGTGTTCACATGAGTGGAAAACGTTTAAACATGATTCACCACTAGACTGATAAGTCCTCGGCTATTTTCTGCCGTTTTTCGCATTTGATGTTCGCTTAGTACTTGTCGTCTCTGTTTAGCTTCACCACCACCTTTTTTTTTTTTTTAGATAAAGCTCAGAGATGATGGATGGTCCTTTAAGGGTCAGCTGTGGCCAACTCACTTCTTGTGGAGAAAAGGTGGGGTCATGGAGAAATCACACTGCCTGCTTTGATCCCAGAACTCGCACTCATAAGACATTACCACCAGATTAGATACCAGCTACATTTGCATAATAGAACTATTTGTGAACACTTTGGAGACCCATTCTGGACTTGGAAAGTGCCTTTAATGCCCTCCAGTCTATCAGGCTGCACACATTATGTCTGATGAATTGGCATTCAGAGCTTTAGGTTTAAATTAAGGCTGGAGATGAGTCTTGCTTTTGTGAAGGACACCGCGGTGCTGATAAAGCACACTGTCTGGCCAATTACGTCAGGTCCAGCCCTGCAATGCCTAATCCTTAATCTCAAGAGTCTTTACTCAGAGCCAGCTCCAGCCCTTCCCTTCCCATTGCATATCAATATTTGACCTCATTTGTGGTAAAATTGCTCATCCAAAACTGAGATAGCGAAGGAACTTTCTGGTTATCTCCTAGTTACTGAATGTCAGATTGAATTTTCTTTTCTAGTGTAATATGTTTTCTTTACATTCCTCTTGATATATTCAGCATGGGGATTGGTTTCTATGTCAGAGTTTAGCAAATATCAGTGTCACAGAGCTTGGTGTTTTTATTGCATTGCTCATTTGTACAATGTGTTTTGACTCACTTTGGTCCTAAGGGGATTTTTGCCACCAGTAAATTTTGGCTAACTTTAGCCCAGTCTGACGAAAACAGATTTGCTGATGTGACCAAATAAGAATGAAACGCTGAGCTTCAGCACACACAGCTGTGGGAATTTGACTATATGCATGCATTCGTGTGTTTGTGCATGTCTGACAGCAGATAAAGGGGGAGATAGATTACGTGTGTCAATGCAGGCTGTATTTTTGTATTTGAAATCAAACGGGAACACAGATGTCTGCTGTCTGAAGTATTCAGACTCACTTTTTTGCTTTTCGCACAAACGGATCTGTCAGACAATGAAAAAGTGCATTAGCATAAGATCTCGCTGCTCTTGATAACAAACTCTCTTCAGGCAGAGCTGTCTGATTAGGAAGGTGTGCCATTATGTGACAGCTGATAGATGATCAAGCAGAAAGATTATGCTGCTAGCCATCTTTTTCTACATCCGCAACCAAATGGTAGCAGAGTCTAGACGCAGTGATCCCATGATCCTGCAATCAGTAACCACATTCCTGTCAATAGGTTAAGAGGGAGGAATTACACCCACCATGGCCATACACAATCAAAAAATAGATGCCATGAGCCATGTTTCCGTAAGGTCTATACTTTGTTTTATATCAAAATTTGATCACAATCAGTATGATTTGATCTATCTGAAAAAGAAAAAAAGCACACCTTTTCCTTGTCAGACAGTGTCCAGTATCAAGGCAGGAAAACCATAAGAAAAATGGTAATTTGTTACAAGATGTTCAGCTGTTCCATTTCCACGCAAGGATAAAAATCCACCATTAAAGTACGCAAGGCTCTCTATCTCTCTATCTATTCTTTATCTGGGTAGAGGCAATCTGAATGTCCGTAAAAAGGACTGTTCCCTTTTCTCTTTACATTTGGTTGAAACCTACCCATCTGCTACTAATTTGGCCATTAAAATACAGTGAATTTCCTCTTTGCTAGAGCCAGCATTCAAATATAGTAGCTGTATTTCTTTGTAAATGGAAGGATGTAATAAAGTATATCAATCAGTTTTAACTCTGCTTCTTTCAATGTTGATAGTCCTATTAGTCATCTTAGACAGGACAAACGATTTCTCCCCTGTTGAAAGTGAATTTTATAATAATGGCCCAATTCAGTGTCAGAACTAAAGTCAGAGCCTTTCAGGCAGATAAATATAAGGGATTACATGTTGTCATTAGTGACAAATTGCCAGAATGGAGAATCCCTATTAATATTTAAGCAACATAAGTGGAGCATGTGTTCACAAATCATTTTGCCTCCCCTCTCCAAAACCAGTAGGGATCTGGAAACCATTTCTGCTTCAGATAACAACGCAGGTCCTGCTCTTGTGACACTTCACAGAGACCAGGTTGCTTTGCACCACACAATGGCTTCATTCAGAACCGAAAATACCACTTTAAGGCAGATGCCATGGCTCCATGCGTGTGCTAGAAGGCAGTTGTGATACAGCTGTGATGGAGGTCTCTGTAAGGAAAGGACCACGCATGTATTGGTTGGTGGGTGGAACGGATCACTGCAATACTTGAGTGCGCTTTGAGCTCACGTTTGTGAAAATGACCGCAGGCAGTTTGATTGCATTTTAATGCAGATTAATGAAAAAGACAGGGTAGGTTTACATAAATGGCGTTCCACTTTTAACATCGTTAAGGTTGGATTTCCGACTAGAGCAAGAGTGTCTGGATTAAGCACCCACCCATCGATCACGAGCACACACTCACGTACATACCCTCAGCCATTAATGGCCATGCTCCTTACTCTACTTCCCATTAAGGATGTCATGTAAGCAGTTGCGTGCTGAGTGAGGCCAAAGCAAACAGTTTGTAACTGGAGGGTGACGGTGCCAATGTTGAGCAGGAGACCCCAGTCCTTTTGGAAGACCCCTGCATGAATTGCCTTTAATGCAGACCAGCTGGAAGTAATTGCAGATAAATTAAGATGTATCATTTCCTGGATTTGTTTAGTATTAGTCCTACAAATTCAGGTAACCATAGTACCATTATTTTATATACATACACTATCAAATTCTTAGGAGACGATGTGATTTGATCACACCCTGTTCTAGTTCAATTAGCTTCATGATATGATGAAGGTTCTCTTGTCAGGAGTGTATATCAGGCCAGTCTAAAAAAAACACACACACACACACACACACACACACACACACACATTTGCTCTTGCATTCACACTTAGGCACAATTCCAAATTGGCAGTTCACTTACCAGCATGCTTTTAGGAGGTGGAAAGAGACCAGAGAAAGGAGGAAATGCAAGCAGACCCGAGGAGAACATGCACAACACAACATAACCGATACCCCGAGCTCAGGATTGAACCAGGGACACCGGAGCTGCTAGGCATTATTATATCATCATTCAAACTGATTTTTCTCACACGCCTCAATTACTGTTCATGTCTCTACGTCAGGTGTCCTGTAATCGAGCATCTTAAGAAAACCCGTAGGACAAGAAGTACAAGTAGCTCTCAAAGAAGCCTAAAATAGAGGGTGGCAAACATCCATTGTAATCGAACACTGATACATTTTAATTCCTGAAACACTTATAGTTAATCAAGTGTTTATTCAACAATGGAATTAGCCTTTGCAAGGTTGTTGGCATCTGTGACTATCTGCACAAAGTGGCTGAAGAAGAAGGGTTGTGGAGAAAGCAAACCCTAAGCTCGGTCTATATACAGTATATCTATTTTTGATTTATCTTATCATCCAGCAAAGCACTGTTACATCACAGCAGGTTTGTGCTATTCTTATAGAGCCCTGGACTTAAACTAACACCCTGTTGCTAACAAGTGCATAGCTTTTTCTGTATAACATATAAAACTTTGTGTATGACTTCATCAAACCTACTTTTGGGTTGCCCTTCAACTGTGTGACTCCAGAAAAACTTACTGTCCCTAGTAACAGGCACAAGGTAGTCAGTGGTCAATTTTAATCGACCTGTAATTGCATTTAAAGGCATTTAAAATAGTTTATCATATTATCATATACAAGTCATCTTACTACATTTATCTTAGTCTCATATATAGCAGAGTTTGATTTCTCTTAAAAGCTGTGCTTTAAAAATTGTTTTAGTACTATACATTGAAATAAATATTCTATATACATGAAAATATTTCTGCATCCATTAATATAACCATTAAAAGTGTTTCTTTACAAATGTCTGCTTTTAGTAGATTCATTTTGTTTAAAGAAAAGCTGAAACAGAAATTCTAGCACATTTTTCTTCCACGGCATGACACATGGTATATTTGGGTGGGTGGGACTCGGGTTCTATCCATCAGAGTTTGATTGTCTTGTGAAAAGTGGGCGTCTCAAAACAAACACATAGTCAGGGCTAGCTTCTTTTTACAGTCCGTCTTTACAGCATCAACTTCATGCTTATGCTTTTCTGTTCTTTGGCTGAGAAAGATGTGTTTCCTGTGAAACCAGAGACTTCTGGTTAATGAGAGAATGTCAGTTTGTCAGTGTGGACCAATTATTTCTGTCAGCAAACTGCCACGCATTTTTTTAAAGGTTGGTCCATCTTGCTGGTGCGTGCTTGTGCTGCTGTTTGATATATATGTGTGTTGGCCTGGGAAAACTCTTCACTTGGTCTAATTCTGACATTTTCCACTATATATAGTATATAGAAAAATGCTGACTGTCCTGAACCAAAATTTGTGTTTTATATGCACATTGGCAAATAAGGACACATCATTTTAAAATTTGATGCTGTGGGTGCAGTTCTGATTATTGACACGCCTAGACTTGAAAAAAAAATTACTCCATCATAAAACACCATGGGAGATTTTTCGAATATTCATTTTAATATATTTGAACATGACTTTAACACTAAGTAGGCTAGGCTTAAGAAGGCTGTAGAGTTTATGTTGCTTTGGACACAGTTCCAACCTTAGACTCTAACAGATATTTTTTAGTGGAAGCAATAAATTCCCACTGCCATTAGAACCTCCCCACTCAACGAATTTGTCCAGTCCCTCACCAACCTGCACCAGGTGCAGGACCACGTACTGCACAACCTGCAGCATAACTTCATCAAGCCATCACACAGAAGCACACTGAGGACTGGCACATGCTTCATCAGCTGCTGCTAGCCATCATCTCCCCAGCTGCACGCCCCAGATGCTTGTTAAGATGATCTCTGCCAATGAGCCAGATTCCATAAACTGTGTGGGATTGGCCAGAAGGGGAATAGGTGCTGTGACTCCTCTTGCTGCTATCAGCAGAAGCCCAGCTCATGGCCCAGTTGCAGCTAGAGTATTCCTCCATGCAGTGTGTTGACCAGACACTGAAGGAGTACCACAGATACTTCCATACCCTACAGCTTGCAGAGGGGGGCCACCTGTTTTCTTTCTTGCAGCATCTCCGAGACTACCGTCACCAATGGTGGAGGAGCAACTCCTTGAGCTTGTGGTCCTGGAGCAGTTTGTGTCCTACATCCATGGCTATGGTGGTTGCAGTTGGCAGAGGATTACCTGGCAGTCATCAGAGACCCTGATTTCTCTTTCTCTCACTCTTTCATTTTGCTCTCCCACTCCCTTCTTTCTTCTTTCTCTTGCCCTGGTTCCAGCTCCCCGGACCCAGTTCCCACCTACTTTACCCTTCTCAACCCAAATAATTTCTCTGTCTGTCTTTCCACATTCTGTGCCCACCAGAGCTGCGATGAAACTTGACATGCGTACATGTCAGCACAGCAGGGAAATCAGACATTTCTTAGAGCCACTCCACAACACAGAGGTGGAGGCATGCCACCAGTCTCCCCTAATTGAGGAATATACCTCATACCTGTATGTATAAAAGGGGCCTTGGTGGACTCAGGATGTGATCAGACCTCGATCCTTCAAAGCTTGATTCAATCTGAGGCTTTGGTAAATGCTTTGGTAAATGTTTGGTGAAGGTAAGGTGTGTGTATGGGAATATTCATGAGTGTTTGTTGGTGCCCATCACATTTCAATTCTGGGGACATAGAATGGAGGTGGCAGTTAGCCCTCTTATCATCCATCCACTAATTCTAGCGGGGATTTAAAAACATTAGTGCAAGCAATGTTTGTGGATTTGTCCTGCATGGACACAGGCAGGACCGAGTGCAGCATTGTCTGGTGCAGTGATGCCACGGCTGTCAATTACAACTCCGGGTTAGGGGGTTTAAAGAGGCACCTCTCCTTCCTTTGCAGGGCTTCCCTTTGGGGAATTTCTCTTGCAACAGACAAAGCATTACAAGAATATCAGGCACATCTTGGAAGAAGTGAGAATAATTGAAGGTCAGCGAATACAGCCTAATGTTGCATCCACTTGCCATATTTTTCCTTTATTAAAGTAAGTGATGCAGGACATGCAAACTAAAGAGGAAATTACCCAATTGTTGGCCAGGCATTTGCAGCGATGTACACTGGTAGTGTGCAAAGTCTAAAAAAGTGTGGGCTCAATTTACCCCAGTCTCTTGTGGGGACCACCTCTTGTCAACTCAGAGATTATCATTATCAGACATGTTTTTGCCTCTACCTGGTTGCATGAACCTCATATAACACCAACCAGGTGTGGTCATATACAGCCACCCAAACTGTTTGTCCGAAAACAAGAAAAAGTTCAGTTCAGGAGGATCTCAAGGCAATTGAGGAGTCCCACAACAACTGGAGCAGCTCAGTGGTTTCGATGCCAGCAGGGTGGACCTGCTTCTGAATGGACTTTGGAAAAGTCATTGTGGTGTCTAAATTTTAAATTTTGCTTTACGTTTATTTGACAGTGGAGGTAAGGCAGTTCCTGGGGCATGGATGACACCATCCCACTGACTGACCTCACTAAAAAGGGAGGTCCAATGGATGGAGTTAAGTGAGTAAGCTTTCAGTCAGATGAAGGCAGTTCTGTGGGGGCCCCATTGTTGCATTTACCTGACTTTTCTCTCTCTTGTGTCGTGCTGACAGACATGTCAGACATAGGGCTGGGGGCCATTTTGTTATAGTTGTTTGAGGATGAGGAGGTACAGGAAACTCTCAATGAGAGACACAAAGTACAGCCTGTTCGAAATGGTGTGTTTGGCCATCAAGTGGGCAGTCCTAACCCTCTGGCACTACAACCTGGGACACCCTTTCCCCTTCTGTTATGACCATGCCCTGCTCTGATGGCTCCAACTTGACAAAGGATGTCAATGCATGGATCATGTGTTCTGGGGGGCATTTGCTGCAGGACAAATGGCTCCCCAACCTGAGTTGAGTGGGGGGACGGGTGTGGTCGAGCAGCTGCTGTCGGCAGAAAGGAGCAGGTTGACCCAGCAGTTAATGCGAGATGAGTCTCACCGTTGGCTTATTACTGTAATTTTATTTGTGTGTAATACAGAGGACAAACATAAGAAGAGACAGAGAGAGAGAGACAGAGAGAGGGGAGCACAGAGCTTTGTGTGAAAGTGTCTGTGTATTGACAATTAAAAGCTGAAACTTGGGCTTCATTTCATGGCTCAATAAAAAGTCTTTTTGTGTTTCCCCATGCCTGCGTCTCGAGGCTCCAAGATTTTACATGCCTGTGTCCACACCAAGGTTTTACAACAATGCAAATAGCAGGAGAATTACGGACATTTCAAAGTGGACATGTTATACCCATTTTTACAAAAATTAATATGGTCACCTGGGGTTTTAACACTTTTTCAATCCTGAGGACATAACCTCTCCTTCTTGCCAACAATTAGACATTAATTTACATTTTGTTATGTCAATTAATGAGCGCAGCTGAGAGAAGAGCATTGAGGCTATACTGTGTGTAATCTTTCTTCCTCCCTCTGTCTGTCTATATATATATACAGTCAAGCCCAAAATTATTCATACATTCAGATTTTGACTAAAATTTACTTTTATTCAACCAGCAATTTTATTTTTGACCAGAAACGACACAGGCATCTCCCAGGAGA
>JAOVYV010000028.1:14357156-14368345 GCA_025674545.1 Hassar affinis
GAGTTGCCGGCTGGGCACCGGCTCCCCCGTGACCCTGTAACTGGGAATAAGCGGTACAGAAAATGACTGACTGACTGGTTATAACCGGTCCTGCTTGACAGCTCCTCTTTTTGCCACATTACCATGAACCCACCAAGATCCGTCAGAAAACTCTAGATTACGAAACCGGCGACACTGCAGACTCCTTCCAAAATACTACATAAACATCCCATTACACAAAACGTTACCATGTTGTCTTTTAAAGTTGCGTTATAAGATCTGACATTTCTCAGACACTCTGATTAGACTATCAACTAGTCGAGTAGCTAAACTCATGCCGTTTTAGTCAACATGGCGCAGCGGTCAGCACAACGTCGCGCATTCGTTATTGAAATGTTTTTGATAAATGGCGACTGTGTGATCGCTACTGATTAAGTTCAGTATTCCTCATCACGGAGCTGTGCCGCCTCGTCAGACTATTTAAAAATGGGTGGAGAACGGCAACACGTTCACCCTATCATCCGGAGATTGCTAGTTCGAATCCGGGTGATGCTATAGCTGCCCGTAGCCGGGAGCTCAGAGAGCAAGATTGGCCGTGCTCTCAGGGAGAGAGGGGCAGCATACATTCTCCCCCATGTCAATCATAGCGACACTGTCCAGTCACGGGCATCTGTGAACTCATGCATACAAGAGGTGGGCTTTCCTCCGAGTGTGTTACACCGCTCCAGAAAGTTGCATGAGCAGCAGTTCGAAAAGAGGTGGCGGCTTGCGTCACGTGTTTCGGAGGAAGCACGCGATGGCCTCGCCCTGCCTGACTTGCAGTTCATCGTGTGACATGGGGGGAAGGACTACTGGGTAGGAATTGGAGACGACTAAATTAGGGAGAAAATCGGGGGAAAATCCGTGTGGAAAATATTCGTAACACGCTTCTTTCAAATGTTGAAAGAGTGCACATGTCCGTAATAATAAGGAGTCCAGATCGTTCGGCTAGGAAACGTTTTCTTGCTTTGGGAATTTCCAATACGTGTGCGTCATATTACAAATAAAAATGTGTCTTTTAATATATTAGTGTATTAGTGTAGTTGTATTTTCAAATAAAAGTTATGATTAATTATCATGTTATTTCATCTCAAAAGTTGGCAGGTCT
Organism: Hassar affinis; assembly: GCA_025674545.1. NCBI lineage: Eukaryota > Metazoa > Chordata > Actinopteri > Siluriformes > Doradidae > Hassar > Hassar affinis. The sequence continues at coordinate 14,358,283 of JAOVYV010000028.1, forward strand.
CTCTGGCTCACCCTGTATAACATAAGGGTTTATATATCCCCAAGATTAGGTGTCTAACAGTCAGTGTGGTTTGAATTTACATTTACATTTACGGCATTTGGCAGACACTCTTATCCAGACTGACTTACATTTATCTTATTTATACAACTGAGGATACAACAGTTGAGGGTTAAGGGCCTTGCTCAAGGGCCCAGCAGTGGCAGCTTGACCATTAGCTTAACCATTGAGTGACTCCTGCCCTGCATTTAAATTATTCCCACCCATGACACAAAGCTCTGCCATAAAGGCAGACACAAGTTTCTTTATCACCTGCTTCTGCTGGCAAACTAGTCCATTTGCTATGGATAAAATGATAAATAATATTGTTCTGTATCAACTTAAGCACACACAGATTACAGATTTAAATTATGTACATAAGCAACAGCTAACAATAGCTGCCCTGTTAAAAAATAAAGAATTACATATTATACATTACTGAACCTGTCCTCCTATCCGCCATGTCCAGGGACTGAACACCACCCCAACTCAGAATTCGGGTATCAAAGTTATCTAAGAATTTCCCACTTGAAATTACGAATTGAGCGGACTTTTGTGTGCGACTTCCTAGTTGGCAACTCATATTTACCATAATTCCGATAGCATGTGAATAAAGGCAGTATAAAGTGCCTAATGTACTGTAGTGTCTATAAAATGACTGACAGGAGGTGCATCAAAAAAAAACCCCAAAAAACAAGCATTTGAGACCAGAATTTAGTTTATCTTGCACCTTTAATGTCTGAACCACTGTTATAGACAACTAATCAGCACCTTCTGAGCAATCAGAACTGAGCATTAATCAGCGCTGTGGTACGTATATACTCTCCAGCACTCCAAAGTAAACCCAGCCAACATTTCTACCTCTCTCTGCAAAAGGTCTTGCATCATAGTAATAGAGCAAGAACATACCTAATAGGGTTTAATGGAGTGTCGTTAATCACTGGCTGGAAGTCACGTTATGCAGTAATGAGAAAGAAAGTGTTGTTTCAACCGAGAGCAGGTATTTACCAGTGTCAGACAAAGCCCGGCTCCGTGCACCATTGACTAGAGCCAGAACTGCACCAATAAATCACAGAAAGTAAAGTTTCCTCCCCTCTCAGAGATGATTCCAGCCTCTGTCAGGCTAAACTCCCTGAGTGTCAGGTTTTATTCTTCTCTCTTTGTTTTGTTAGTGTTTACAATGAAGCTGGCAAATTAGGTTGCACCACACTGTTGCAGTTTTATCATAAAGCCCATTACGTTTGAACCTATTTATACAGCGGAGCATGTAACTCCAGCTCTCCGCTCTAGCTGTGTTTCATTTCTCCCTCTCTGCTCCACTCTCTCCATTTTTAGTTTATGAGGGGATAAAAGGGAAAGTGTATGAAGAAAATAGGCATGGCAAGAGAATTCTGGCTAAGATGCAGTATTATCCCTCTTTCACGCATTGGCTCACATGCTGAGGAAGGTTTTAGGGCATCCATTGTAAAAACATTATTATTATTATTATTAGTATTAGTAGTAGTAGTAGTAGTAGTAGTAGTATAGCCTACAATATACACTGAAGTACCAGAAAATCTGCAAAAATACATGCAACACCATCTATGCATGTCTTAGTCCACCAGTGCGTATATACAGTATCTGTGGAAGCTTCTAGAGTTGCCTCCGCAGCAGGAATGGCAAGTTATCATGATTTTCAAAGCAATTTTAATCATTGGAACTCGTGAAATGAGGTAAAAGCAAAGTTTGGATTTCACATATGAGCATTTCAAGCATGTACCGGACTACAAGAATTCCGGCAAAACCTCATGACCAGGTTTGAATGGCAAGAATCGTTTCACATGATAGGCGTGCAACACTGCCTCAAGTAACATCGGAATTCAATGCCGGGGGCCTCAACAAATATCAGTGTGAGGACTGTGCAATGTTTCCTCCAAGATCCCGTGAGGGACCTACCAAGAATTGATGTATACCAGTTTTTCTGGTACTTCTGTGTATATAAATACAATGAAATTAATAATCATATGAATCATCAGTTTGCTATTTACTGGTATTAGTGCTGATTTGTAAGCTGGCTGTCAATCACTGTGGCTGGATTGAGATCTCTTATCTTATCTCTTAACTCTTATCTTATCAATATATTCTCAATATACAGTATTTGGCTAATAATATAGACTCACTGACTACTGTACACCTGCTCATTCCTGCAGTCAGCCGATCATGTGGCAGCAGTGTACTCCATAAAATCATCCACATTCAGTCTTAATGTTCACATCAAACTTCAGAAAATGGAGGAAAAAAGACAGCTCAGTGACTTTGTGGTGTGGTTACTGGTGCCAGATGGGCTAGTTTGAGTATTTCAGAGACTACACAAGGCTACTGTAACTCAAATAACTACTCTTTACGACTGTGCTTTTTTACTGTAATAGACCATTCGTGTTAAGATTTCGACATTGTGTGTGTTCTCGGATACTTTTCTGCTCACCATGTTTGTAAAGAGTGATGACTTGTGTTACCATGGCTCAAGCCAGTCACATGGTGTTTCTGTCTGCAGAACTGACACTCCCTGAATCCTGTGTATAGACTGTTGTGTGTTAAAATCCCAGGTGATCAGCAGTTTCTGAAATACTCAAACCAGCACTGAAAGTCACTAGCGAATCACATATCTAAGATGTATGATATTTTATCCCAATCTCAACAACATGATCTGCATGATTGGAGAACTGCAAGAATGTAAGAGTGTTCCTAATCAATTGGCTGGTAATTGGATGGTACGTTATCTTGCAATTCAACAGCAAAAACAAACGCTTTCAGTCTGTTTTCTATTGCCTGATTATTTTATTTCTTTCTTTATGTATATTTAATTCATTGATCTTGTTTTAACAGGGAAGTCTAGACGTTATAGAACCTCTCTCATGGTAAGATAGGTCAAGAGTTCTATTCAGGAGAAAAAATTCAGAGACATGAACATCACACAGGTCGTTTCAATATTCTTAATGAGCCCAGAAGAGCAGTCGAAGCCCCTGTGCAAGTTCGGTCTGAATGTGGATAACGGTCTGTGGATAACCAAGTATTGATTTAACTTTCAAACTTAGGTTTCCGACTTTGAATGCGGCCCTCTGTGAATGAATGACCTACAAACTGCGTCTGGGTTTGATTTTTAATGGATAGTGTTATATTTTGGCAGTTAAATCACATTCTGACATCATGTGTTTGTTCATTGTTTCTATTCAAGGACAGCCTATAAGCTACTTAGCATTTATCCTATAAAGCTGTATTATGCTTTTACAATTTTAGTAGCACAACACTCTCTCTCTGTGACTCTCTCTCACTCTGTCTCTCTCTGCCTCTCTCATTTGACATGGTCTGGGCAAACACAAGAGGTAGGAACATGGTCTGGGCAAACACAAGAGGTAGGAATCCTACTGCTCTTCATTTACACCTACCTTTATGGCATTTGGCAGACGCGCTTATCCAGAGCAGCTTGCATTTATCTCATTTACACAACGGAGCAGTTGAGGGTTGAGGGCCTTGCTTAAGGGCCCAGTAGTAGACAGCTTGGCTGTGGTAAGATTTAAACTCACAACCTTCTGGTCAGTAGTCCAACATCATGACCGCTGAGCTACACTCCTGTTATCCTCATCATTGTCTATGTGCAGCCCAGCTAGTAAGTGAGCAGGAGGGAAGGAAGTGACTGCGGCTGGTGTGAGCATCGGTGATGAGAGTCAGAAAGTCTGTATAAATAGACCTCTTTACATAACCTTTGTGGGTTATGCTGATGAGCTGTTTTGTTTGAACAACTTCCCTCTTTTGTTTGTTATCGGAATCCAGGGCAAGGGAGGGAAAAAAGGCACTTAAAGGAGAACAGGATGACCTATTTAAACCTGCGCACAAGCAGATCAAAAGTTCTGTGTGTAAAGATGTCCTCTTATGTGTGTGCTGATGGGAAATGGGCAGCCTGACTTCACTGCTGCTGAGGACTGAGGTGTGACGCAAAGCACAAAGCTATAAATGTCTCATTTTTGTCCTAAAGCAGAACAAATAGTGCAGTTTGTTCCAAGAGCATATTTGACGTGAGTGCACTTTCATGGACGGCGAATTTAAGGACCATCAACGTGTTGAACGAACCACAGTACTTAATCACTTTTGGAAAACTCGTTGACATTTTAAACAGCAGCAGCAAAACCTCGTGTGTGTGTAAGCCAAACCGTAGAAAATATTTTCGCTGGATTATTTTCACAAGGCTGGCTTCCTGTGCATTTGTGTGCGTGCTGTTTTGATGAACGCCAGCCCCTAAATTACCAGGCACGTGCCCGACAGCTGATTTGTGTTTGGCGACGCCCATGAACCCCTATAAAAAGGAAAAGCTGGGACACTGAAGTTCTAAGCTGAAGTTAGAAACCAAAAACAAAAATAGATGTTTAAAAGACTCAGACTTAAAAGTCAAAGTTATTCGGAGCCAGAATAAAGAATCAATGAAGGCCACATAATGGAAAAGGTGAATTCAATGTATTTGAATAAAGAAAAAAGGAGAACAGAGAAATACAAGTATATCTACTGTACACTGGTGATTGTGGAGAGCAAGGAACTCCTATGTTCAACTGTATCTTTTATTCAAAATGAAGCGTCTTAGCGAGAAATCCTGCACTTTGTCCTCGATGTGTGTGAGAAAAGCAGAATGAGATGTCCACAGGAAGTGAACGAGCCACAGGGAGTATAAGACACGTTACAGACACAAACCTGATCAGTCACATACTGTTGGCTCTAATCAAGTGTTAAAAGACGACGCCATAGCAACGGAACTGATTTATACATCGGGTGAGCCGGTGCTTCTTTTCTACAGCAGCGTTCTTAATTAAATACCTGGTCTTATTTATATTGTCTTGCTTTCTTACTTTTTTTTCCTATTTAAATGCTATTAATATAAAATGATTGGGTTTCACAGTCTACAAGCTATTTAAACTTGACAGAGTATTCTGTGTGTGTGTGTATATATATATATATAAGAAGTGCCGTAACACACGTAACACACAGTCAGGAGCATGAGAAGGAAGTTTTTGGGTTTTTTTTTTTTTTATGAATACCAAATTTCTTTTGTAAATGCACATAGGAATGATTTACAAATACATCCGTTCATATCCAGCTTGATAAATGAGGCCCAGGGTGTCCAGATATAGCGTATTCAAGTCATGTTGATTGGTGGATTCTTCCTCATTTAATTACATCATTTAATTAATCAGACACCAGACGATTCCAGAAGGTAAAGGGTAGGATTGTTGTGGTCTCACCAGTTTAATCTGGCACAGTTGACTTTCAAAATAAGTCAGGGGCTGTTAATGTCACAGAAGAACATTAAGCCATTGCCACTAACTGTTCTTTTCCACATAGGTACTTTAGCTGATCTTTGTTAAGGTCATGCCAACCCGACCAAATGCCAATGCCGCTGCAACATAGAGTAAAAATGTCAAACAACTGCTTGATGTGCGTAGTTTTGAAGCATGTTTGCATCATGAGCTGGTATAATTGGACTAATTGTGTTCACGAGCTGGATGTAATTGGACTAATTGTGTTCATGTGGTCGTTCACATAGTGCATGCTTATTTTGGCTATATGACCTTTAGATTAATACGTATTAGCAAAATAGCCTGGTGACTGTGATGATTATAATAATACAAATAATAATAATTATTATTATAATAAATAATAATAATAATAGTAATAATAGTAATAATACAAAAAATATATTGTAATATTACATTTTAAAGAAAAAGAACTATTTAAACATTTAATTTAATTTTTTTTAATTTTATTTTATTGTATTTTTAATTTATTGATTGTTTATTTAATACACAGGATAAAGTAAAAAGACATTTGTTATCCTATTTTTCTAGGATAAAGTACATCATGCTAAACTTTGGTTGTGATACTGCAGCAGTGATCATTTCTGACTTGGCCATTGTACAGTAACAATGTCTAACTGTAACACACCTCTAGTGAGCTGAGCCTTTCCTCCTTCAGAGTTCTCATACATAGCGCCGGGTCATTTGCCAAACCAGAAGCCGCAGTGGCTCAGCGCCACCAAAAATCCTTACGAGTCTTCAAATCCGTGAGCTCCTCAGCCACTACAAAGGCAAATCTATCAGCCCTGCTGCAACTCTCAGGGCTTTGGGAAGAATTCAGCAGAGAGAAACTGGGCTGGAAACAGTCAGAGGCTGAGCTGGAATTTACTGGTAGAAGTACAGACCAATTAGGAATGTATAGGTAGCCTCCAGCTGCTTCTTCAGAGCTCTCTTGGATTTCGCCTCATTTTCAATTTCTCTCTCTCTCTCTCTCTCTCTCTCTCTCTCTGTCTCTCTCTCTTTCTCCGTCTCACTCTCTCCAAGGGCGGTTCATCTGTAATTCATTTGAATCCGGTCCATCATTTCCACCAGGGCTGAGAGGGGAGTCAGTATGGTACACGAAAAGAGAAAAAGATCTCACCTTCTATCGTCTTCATATTTTATTGCACTATAAATTTCGTCAAAGGAAGGTTACAGTGATAAATATTCTTTGTTTTCAGAGGAAACATAAAAAGCAGGCATGTAATGTGTAACACGTGAGCTGCGCCGACTGTCTGTGTTCCATTATGAGTAAATCACATTGTTTGAAGATGGAGTCAGTGGGGTGAAGGGAACTCGAGTGTTTCCTCTGGCTAGAGAGAGTTAAGAGAAGTGGACAATTTCTCTCATTCCTCGCACTTGATTTACGACGGGGATCGAGAAGGAAATTTGTCTTCCGTCTAAGCGGTGGAAACCGTGGAGATTATTATTCCGGTCGTAGTTTATAATGTCAGAAAGTCCCAGAGACTGTTTGAAAACTTGCACCGACAGGGAGACTGAAGGAATACTTTCGAATTCCTCCCCTTTCCATTACCGCTTTTAGGCCGGCACTTCCTCCCACATGCCGTAGTGCGCGCATGCAAATGGGAGCTGTCATCTTGGCATTTCTCCTGGCGAAGAACTGAACATTCTTGACCTTGATTCAAGGATCCAGGATCACCCCACACCACCACCACCACCACCACCCTTCCCCCCACCCCCCCAATAAAAAAAAAAAACCCAGAATAAGCCACTCGCACCACCTGCTCATGTGCTTCTGCATGAGATGGAGGGCCTGTGATGCTGACAGCTTGTCAGGACACTCCATGGTAATGGATTTCAAATGCCTGCTGTGTTTTTCTCTCTGTACCCAGGAGGCAGTGCGTGTGCTTGTAGAGTGTATAAGGACTAATATGCTTTTTTGTAGGAAAAAAAAAATCTTGTATCATCCGATAAGCATTGTACCCAGGTGCTGTTATCTTATTGGGCATATCCAGACTTGTTCTGCGGCAGAGTGTCAGATGAACATGTCACGTCGTGACGTGCGACTCTGTGTGTGTCGGGGCAGGTGAGTCAGCGGGGTGCTGGCTTCATTGACACTGTCTTGTGCTAGTGGTGAACTTTAGCTCTATTGATTTATCACTGTAACTCCCATCCAAACATTCTGTTCTCTTTCTTCTCTCCTCTGCTGTTCTTCTCCCTTTATTTATGGACTAAATTCCTCGTATTTTTTAATACTTTTCCTTTGGATTTCCACATCTGCTTCTTTCTGCTTCTCTGCCTGTCTTCATTTTCACCTCTTTCCATTTCCTCAAACTGTATTTGTTATTTTACATCTAATTTCCCTTCTTCCGCTCGATCTCCCTCGATCCCTCATGTCATTTCCCCACACACTCCTTGGCACTTGCCTTCTTCGTCCTCGTTTCTTGTATTCTCTAATTTTGTTCACCTTATCCCTCTGTCTGCCTTCTATCCTGTCTATCTTTGTTCCTTATTTTTTCTCAACCTCCTTCCTTAAATCCCTGTTTTTCTCTCTCTCTCTTCTCTGCAGCATCTTTGGAGAGTTTTCCATAACCTGAGCAGTCCCAGAGACCCACCAGCCACCACGTGACCCTCCGAGCGTCTTCTCAAATGATGGCAGCACAGATCAGCCTTCCAGTCCCAACTGAGTCGCGTCAAGCCCTCAAATCAAACCCTTGTGTCTTACCTTTTTCCTTACCTTTTTCCTCTTTCCCTTTCCCCTGCCCATACTCCCTTAATACCCCAACCAGCCCTTAAGATTTTTCTTCTTCTCCTCTTTTTCTTCTTCTTCTTCCTGTGCCAAGTGGAATGTCTCTGAATTGGACTACATATTTTCTTCCTGCTAAAAGGACAATTGGCATCGAGAGACTAATTGGCCAATTAGCCCACTCGCTGTATGTCATCTTACCAAGTGTAGCACTTTACCCTTTGTAGAGAGTTTGTTAGCTATGCTGTTCAGAGTAGCATAACGTTCAGACATGCAGATTAGATCATCGTGTGACTTCAGGCTTGGGGCTTTTCCTAAACGCCATTTTTTTTGCACCTTTTCTTCTAACCTTCTATCTGTTTTTGTGACTTTGCTTTTGTGATCTCCTCTTTAGTATAGGACTATTTAGTAGAGATATTTTGCACATCTACTGTATATATTACCTGTGCCTCATATTTATTTCTCTGAGTCTGTTGTCTGTTATGTGAACTGTATGTCGTGGGCTTGTCCTGTCTTTGGTCCTTTCCTGTACCGCAATCCTTTCCACTCCCTTAATCTAAACTACACTGTGACTCCGACCAGCTGTCTTAACGTGGCAGACGCCACCTCATCTACTCTCCTACACTCTCACCCCTTCAGATGAAGGCAGCCTCCATGCATTCCAGGATGGAAAAAAAATAGAGCACGAATAAGGAGAAAGGTCAGGCATTGCAAGTCAGGCACAGCCAACGACTATTCCCATTTCTTAATGGACAGCACATGGCGTCTCCTCGGTGTCTGATCTGAGAGCAGGGAGAGAACTTGAAGCAGAATCCACTTCTTTGGAGGAAATGGGCAGTGTGTTTTCTCGTATGGGAAAAGGAGAAAGAATCCTTGAAAAGAACGGATGATGTCCTTTCCTGAAGAATGCCCCTGAAGGAAAACCATAAATTAAAAAAAACAAGATGAAGAAATCTAGTTATGAAACAGCACTATTAACACATTTCAAAAACGCAACAAAGCAGGAGAACTGTGTCAGAGGAAAAAGGGATGTGTGAAGCCTGTCGAAGTCATGAATTTGTTATTGACTGTCTGCGCGCATTTTCCGAGGCATCGCTGTGGTGTGATTATGGCCATACACTGTTACCTTTATTACTATGAAGCACACCGAACTGCTCCTCTGGAAATGGACATGTACATTACTGGATCGGTATTATTTTCTTAAATCTTAACTGTCATCAGAAACGTCCATATAATGCAGTATATGTATATATATATATTAAAAAAAAAAAAAAAAAAAAAACAACTAACCATACTTGTAACTGTAGCATGACCCATGTGACTAGCCTTCCAGATATTTGAACTAGAAATTGTGCATTGGAGTCAGTGTAACAGATCAGGTCTTTAGTTGGTGGAGTTAATGGATGCACGAGAATGGAATGGGAAGCTGTAGCAGATTGAGTGGTATTGATTAGACTGTATGTATTAGCTAACTGCTAGGGCAGTGCTGGTGTTAGGAAAAGGCATGTTTCAGCACCTTTTTATGGCTGGATGAAGCCACTATCTGGTTGGAGAAATGGCTTTGTGATGTCGTGTAGTAATAGAATAGGGACTGAGGGATATAATTCATATAGTTCATCTGCTAGATTACCTTGGACCGGGTGAGTATCAGACCCGGCTCTGCGTGGTTCATGTAGTCTAAGCGCAGTATTAAAAGCAAATAAACAGGTCGTTTTTATTTACATATCATTCCGTCAGACGAGTACCGAAAACCGATACTACATATACAGGGGTTAGACAATGAAACTGAAACACCTGTCATTTTAGACCACAATAATTTATTAGTATGGCCTTTTGCGGCCAATATAGCGTCAATTCGTCTTGGGAATGACATCTACAAGTCCTGCACAGTGGTCAGTGGGATTTTAAGCCATTCTTCTAGCAGGATAGTGGCCAGGTCACTACGTGATGCTGGTGGTGGAAA
>JAOVYV010000028.1:14623221-14637588 GCA_025674545.1 Hassar affinis
CCTACACCATACTAATAAATTATTGTGGTCTAAAATGACAGGTGTTTCAGTTTCATTGTCTAACCCCTGTATATACCTATTCAGACATTAATGCATCAAATGTACACCCATCTATGATGCCTTTTGACTTTAGACTATATAGCCCATATACAATACTGTCTAAATGTCTTATGCACCCTATTGTTTTTAGGTACAACCTACAAAAGCAATACATTACATAACAGGCCACATTTCAGACAAATAAACATAATAAAGGCTGCTGGGTTTTGTGTGACAGTCAAAGTCTCCAGAAGACCTTTGGAGGATTCTCCAAGACGGTCCTGAATGGCTGATTTCAGTTGATCCATGTCTATCAAAGTGATCGAAATGGCTTTCTTGGCTTCTTATATTTCTCATCTCCTGATGTGGCCACTTGCTATTAGTAAGCTTGTTAGGCTGTGGTGTTTGGATTAGACTTTTAATGAAAGTCTGAAGCACGGTGTTGGTGTTGGTGGTGCAGGGATGTCCAAGCTAGACTAGCTAGACTACTTCGTTAACATGGTCACTGCCAAGGCATTGAGTGAGTTTATAGCTGGTTCCCTTCTTCAACTGCAGAGGATTCAGACACTGAATTTGAATGAGCGGGAGTTTTGTACTGTCATGTGGATGACTCAGTAGATAGCACCAAGGGAGAATCCATTTCAGTAGTGAGAAAGTGCCATGAATGGCAGGAAACCATCTCCAGCTCCGGTATAGTTTATGTAGCAGGATCAGCAGTGAGACGTATAGCCAGGAAGAAGCACTCAGGCCCTGTCCACATGACAAAACAGCATTTTTGTGAAAACAGAAAACATTTGTTGCGTTTTGGAGTTTCATCCACACCACAACGGTCTGAAAATTCAAACCGTACCAGAGTGGAAACTTTTGAAAATGCAACCCTTACGTCGCCATGTAGACAGGCAAATATGAACATTTTTGAAAATTATCACAGAAGAATACCTTGGGCTTAGCTATGTACATGTTTGTACAGACCATGCTGGAGAAGAAAGCCTTTGTATGAAGTACTGATGCACAGGTTGAGTCAAAAGCTTACTTGGAAATATCATGGGTTTGGGCGGGTCGAGTTAAAAAGTGACAAAGCAGTGTATCCCGGCAACAAGTGCAGCCAGTTTTTGTGATTGGAGCATGTCAAATTGGATTGAATACTGATACTGTGGCCTCTTATTTTTGTTCTAAACAGTGCATCCAAACACTAGTCTAAAAATGACAGAGTTTGTGGAATACTATGAGTAGATAACTCAGAGGGAGAACCTAATGCACAATTAGGGATATAATAAAAACAAAGTCTGGGAGTATCCAGGAAGACACTCACTTGAGGATGCATTGCAGGTATAATTTTTCATAATTATCTGTTAAATGAATTTGTTCTACTAATTATTTTATATTACTGGAACACATTTCTGTACCTAGTAGACTGTCATATCAGGCATCTCGTCTATTGTATTTTTAATTTCCTGAGCATATCATGAGGCAAAATGCTTATCATGACTTAGTGAATGGTTAACATTTTCCAGCAGTTCTGTTTAATCGTGAATGGTGATGGTGAGACAGACTTTATCTCTGCTGTGTCACAGGGGGGTGCATATGGCCATGTGTCAGGTTACAGGGCAAACAGAAATAGAACATGCTGGAGAGCGGGGTGCCACAAGGAGCAAAAGGCATTTCTTATTGATTAGAGAGGACTTGAATTATTCAGAGCTCCAACAGGAGTCCATTTTGCAGTACTCTGTCGAGTGTTGTAGGTATTTAAACCCAAGTAATACGTCGGTTATGCCTTGTGAACTTTGTTTACGAGTATGTTTAAGATAAAATCCTTCCAATTCAGACGTTATAGGTAATGAAGAGACTTTTATATATAGTGGGTTATCTTGTAATCACATGTGGTGTTCTGATAAATTGGGATCATATGGTGGATTTGAGAATGGTTTAACTGTAATTTGGATATATCAGTTGCCAGCATAGTATATCCAGGAAATGCCCCTTTGTCAAAGCCTCTACAGCTGAGCTCTGTCCCTACAGAGAGACACCAGGGCTGCTATCACAAAGCAAAATGACCAGGGTCAAGTAAATGACATTCTTAGTTTTTGGACATGAGGAGATGGGTTGTTTGTGGCTGCCATATCGACTCATCTATTACACAACATGAAAATATATTGCTTTGTCATTGTAATGGAACAGCTCCATGATACATCAGGCCAAAAAGAACACGTTGTACTTGTTGCTTATAATAGTATCTGGACATAATAAGAAACCTGGGAAGCAGTGTTTGTAAACAGGCCCTTTTACTTGACCAGCAGCTGGCTTATCTGTGCTGAATAAAGGTCAGTGGTTGAATCAATTAGTCATCAGAGATAGTACATAGTCATCCATTAACATTACTGTAAGTATTATCTGATTGTGAAAGTGTGTTCAACATGTCATAACCTACCATCATGAAGAATTCTGTGTGTTAATGTTAACTAAAATATTGTGCATTGTGTACCTGTATGCTAAACGGATACACTACATGGCCAAACATTTATGAACAATTGACCACCACACCTACGTATTTGTCGGTCACAGTTGTCTAAGCTGTAGCATTACAGTTTATCTTCACAGGAACTAAGAGGCTGAAGCCTGTTCTGAAGCCTGAATGAAGACCCTTCCAAGGTTGGAGTCTAAAAAAAGCAAGTGCCCTGTACAGAACCCTTGCCTTAACCGCAGTGCACACCTTTGAATTGAACCGAAAGCTGACTGTATGCCATCCCTTCATGCTCATCATCAGTACTAAAGCTCTTATGGCTGAACGATCATCCCCACAGCCACGCTCCAAAGTCGTTCCAGAAGAGTCGAGGTTATTATAACAGCAAATGTGAGCTCAATCTAAAAGCACATATTGGTGGATATGATGGACAGGTGTCTACAAATGTCTTTTTCTGTACTTTATAGTGTACATAAATGGAATGTGAGAAGAGCCTGTTTTGAGTAGATCAGGAAGTCCAGTGGAAGATAGACCTCTATCCATTGTTCACATTTAAGTTACGAGTGATATGAAGATACTAACAGATTATTTTGGCCATGTTGGTGATAAGAACCGGGGTCACGGCTTCTACAGTGGAACATGACGGCACTTTTATTCCTTATCCAGCTACAAGTGAAGCTGTGAAGAAACAAAATCTGTGAAGATGATATGTGGATCATGTTGATAATGTTAAAAACAGTAGCATAATCAGCTTTCATTGAGTATCATGTTTCCATATGTTGCTCTGCATGTGTTTCCTCCTGCTAGAACAGGCAGGCTTTCATTGTACAGCATCAAGAATTTACTCCAGGAACGTTGAGGGTACAAGAGGTCCATAAGGTGATGATCATTGCTTCCAGGCAGATGAAAAAAAGGTTGCAAGAGTAAAGGATTGATATGGGCCCTGAAGTCAGGGGATGAAGGCAGGGATGGCTCAATGGTTTAGGTGTTGGGTTAATGATTAGAAGGTCAGGGGTTCAAGCCTCAGCACCACTGAGCTGCCCCTGTTGGGCCCTTGAGCAAGGCCCTTAACCCTCAACTGCTCAATTGTATAAATTATATAAATGTAAGTCACTCTGGATAAGGGTGTCTGCCAAATGCCATAAATGTAAATGTAAGTCACCTCCCTTCAATTAACAATGGACAATCTCTCAAATCAGCTTCACAGAAACAGAAAATCCAGATATAACTTTTAAATGTATATAAATGTTATCCCTAATGAGCAAGCCAGAGGTGACGGTGGCAAGAGAAACTCCCTGAGATGTCAAGAGGAAAAAAACTCAAGAGGAACCAGACTCAATAATAATAAATAATCCCTTCTATAACTGAGTGTTATATAGTAAAAAAAATAGTGCAATTGTGTAATCAGGAAACTCATTAACGTTTTAACATGAAGTCTATTTTGTTATCAACTGTCAACCAATGGAGGCTTGGCTGGTGGAGTAGATAAATGTTAATTACACCTTGAATATTTGTCCTTGAGTCATTTTTATCATGAATTCAAAGAGTCATGAATCATAGAAACTCTGATCAGTTTCAGTTGATATTTGAAGCACTGGTATGGTAGACTTTCATTCTTCCTTCTGTTTCCTGCTTCTACACAGTCTCTTTCTCACGTACTGCTCACTTTTCACCATTCTACTGAATTCGTATATTCCAGCAATAGGAAATAGCGATACGGCTGACAAATGCCTGAGAAACAATCAACCTCATCCACATCTTAAATTAAAAAATATATAAATAGTCAATAAATGTGAAATGCAAACATAAAAATATGTGAGCTTACACATATAAATCACAGTGAAGTAATCAGAGCTTACTAGTTTACAGAAAATGTGTTAAAGTTCAAACTCTTATGACAACTATGATACAATGGTCTCTAAGGAATAGTAAACATTTTATGTACCAACTCTCTGGTAGCTCTTAAAAGCTTCTGCAGCTTCTTGCACAACTTCTGTTCATCCCAACAGTTTCAAGAACCTCGTTTACACATTTATTCCCATTCATCAAATGTTTCTAAAGAAGTATCTTCATGTTGAAATGTAAGGAAAATCGTCATGTCCTTTTATACCGTTTTTAAAAAATGTTTTAACATGGACTGTAACAACCACACACAGACACACAGCGTTTAAGGTTGAAATACAGAACCTTTTATTTTCTTTGAGTAAATAGTGTTGAAAATCTGAAATAAGGTTTAAATTAGGTTTACTGAGACATCCTTTGGGTTTCCATTAAATAGTAAATAACACCTTACATGCCCAAATCCAGTGACAATGAAATGCTTCCTTAAAAAGTTTCTTTTTTTTATTGCTTTTCATATTTTCCCTTGTTCAAGTATAAAAATTCCCAACAGTGTAAAATAGCCCATCTGATGTATATTAAAAGCAGTAGAAGCACAGATACTGAACCTTGACAAGGACTATACATTCTAGTGTATGAAGCAGCATTTTGCTTAGTTTTTACAAGGAGTTTTTATTTTCTACAGTTCTAGATACGACAAAAAAAAGAGATCCTGCCTGCAAATAGGCCTGCATTAAATAAACATCAACCTAGCAGATATTTAATGAAATGCTCTAAAATTCGTAAGGCATAAGAAAAAAAATGTACAGTGCACATACAGAATTGTATCTTAAATAAATCAAGAACATTTTTGGTTGAGTATGTTAATGATACTATAACTAAATCTAATCAATAACTTATAATATGCCATGAGATGAATACATTATTATTATTATTATTATTAATACAGTACCGCCACTAAGTCGCCGTCCTTAGGGCGCAGCGTAAATCTCAAAATAAATAAATAGCAGTTCTCTTTTTTCCTCTTTAAATAGCATTACAGTTGTAAGGCACTGTGAACTCTCATACTTGTGTTTGAACCCTCAGCTTTAGTGCTGCTTTCTAGTACAAAGATGTAACCTTTGGTTTTCTGAGGGAACAGAGAATGGATTCATCTCTTACTAGGAGAAGAAGCCATGCTGGTGCACAGACATTTCTCTAGACAAACACACACAAAACAAAACGAACAGATGATTTTCACCAATAGCGTTTGGTTGACTGATGGAAGTTCATTGGTACACTGTCGAAGCCTGTTTGTCTCCTCACGCTACCCGTTCCTTCCAGATAGGAGCTGCTCATGAGCGAGAGATGCGGCGGCTGGTGCTGAAGGTGATGTTAGAAGGGGATTGGGGGAGTGCAGCCTGCGCTTAAGCCTCCAGCCCGTCTCTAGGACAGACGTGGAACTGCTGACAAAGCTGGAGGGGGACGTGTTCCCAAGCGGGCCCAGGGATTAAAATGTGACAGCTCAACAAACGAGCACAAGTGATGCGTTCTTTCCAGAGCAATCTCTGTCTGTGTGAGTGTGAGTGTGTATGTGTGTGTGGATGAGCCTGTCTGTCCCCACACAGCAGCTGTTGCCTGCTCCTCACTTGCAAGTCTGCAGCTCTGACCTTTTGTCAGTCAGGATTTATCATACAATGCGAGTGCATGAATAAGTGTACGTGTGCAATAACGTGTAGATGAGTTTGCACAGAGCTAACATTTTTGCCCCAGTGTTAAGGACACTAGTGTATCTGTATGTGTACATGTACGTGTGTGTGAGCGTGTACGTGTCTGTGTGTAAGCAAATAATACTATGTAATGTCCTTTCATCATGCTCTGAATTTGTTCGTTGTCCTTCAGAGGAGAGCGGCAGGAAATCTCCGCAGTTTGTTTTGTTTTCACTTTGCATAGGAATCGGTGTAGGGGGACATTCAGCATCAGGAAGATTTAAAAAAAAAAAAAAAAAAAAGATCCTGAACATGCCAGACAAAGCTACAATTACATTTTCTTGCATGCCATATCTCCACACTTGTGCATCACTCCCTGATTGGAGTTAGTTTTTTTTTTGTTTGTTTGTCTTTACTAATTGGTTGGAATAATTTCCCTGATCATCAGAAAACAAAACCTTGCAATGCACATTAGACGACAGAACAGAAAAGTCCCTCAAAAATGAGAATAAATATGTAAGTTAGAGGGCTTCATTATGAAAACACTGTGCGGACATCTAACGTCCTTTATGAAGAAAAGTCTTCTAATGTAACGACAGCATCTGGACTTAAGGCTTCTTCTCTACCTCCAAGCCGCAGTGATTAGTCATTGTGTTCTCCTTTAGCAATAAATACACTACATCAATATTAAGCATAAAGGTAACAAGAACAGTATCGATAATGGTAAAAAGTTAAATCTCTGTCTTTACGCTTTCGCTGATTTTTTTTTTCACATTTTTGCTTTTTTTTTTTTTTTTGGTTTAATCACAGCAAGTTGGAAAGCGATGGAGTTCCCACCTCATTTAAACACCTCCATCAATCATCACATTATCCTCCTTCTGGTGAGACAGCTCTCTAAGGCCAATGAGCAGACACTGGGCATTGGCTTTTCCTCACATCTCAGTGCCATAAGCTGCTACTGCATGCGCTCAGCCTGCAGCTGCTGGGGCTGGTACTGACCGAATGCTGCGGCTGCGGCGGCTGCGGCTGAGCCTGGAGTGGCGGCGGCCAGCGGCTGCTGCATAGCATAGCCGTACCCGGCCGTGGTGACGTAGCCGGCTGCGGCGGGGGAGGCGGCATACGGGTACTGCTCGTATGCAGCAGCGGCAGCCGCAGCGGTGGCAGCGCTGGCGTACTGTGCGTATGCAGCTCCAGTGTAGTCGATGTAGGGCGAGGAGGCAGTGGCGGCGGTGGCGGTGGACGCAGCGGCCGGCTGCACGTGAGGGATCACCACGCTGGGCTGCATGAATGCTTGTGGGTATACGTAGTGAGCGGGGATCCTGCGACACACAAACACAACGCTGTGTTAGTCCCAACAAACTAGAGCTGCAACATGGTTTTAACTGCAGAAACACAACCACAGGGCACAACCCACACCGTGGCCAAACACGCCATTTCCACAATCCAAAAAAAATTCACACCCCATTTCCCACCAACACCAAGGAAATGCCTTGTAGTGGTTATGAGAGTTATAGGGTTGCCAAAATAGATAGTTCACTGAATAAAATACTATTAGACTTACTAAGCAAGTGCATTCTTAGTGTTTTCTAAAGACTTATTAATATAACTAATGACTTATTAGTCATATTAACATTTGATTAACATTAGATTTAAATTTCATTTTCACCCAGGGAAACGGCAGCTGCAGAAATTAAAGCGAGAGCATGCTGCAAGTCACATGGCCTGTTTTAGAGCTCAGTAGAGGGGGAAAGTGGGACCCTGCGGAAGCAGAGAGCTGATGAGGTGGGCATTGTGAATGTGTCACTGCGACTTTGACAGCTGGACAGTTTTCAAAAAGAGACACTGCTGGCCATTTCCCCCTCCGCTTTTAGACAATGAGCTTCGTGCTGGATGGCACACACAGACCGAGTTTTGATTAAATAAGCAATGAAGAACAATAAACACATTCTGCCTTTCTTTATGTACCCCCAATCCTTTTTGGAGGGGATTTCTCCCCAGATCTATCTTTACCGTTTTGTTTTCAGGATGTATTCAGCAAAGAAGAGATGTCATTTATTTACCATCTCTTAAATGCTTAGCTTGTCTCATCAGTTTGTTTAGTACAGGACAAAAAAGCCATAATGTTAACAATGTAATGAAGGTTTGTTTTGGCCTAAAGTGTGACTTATACAAAGCAGATGAGCTTGTTAGAACAACATTCAAGCCCTCCAGGCTAATATCACCAACACAAAGATAAAACTGGGGTTATAATGTGCTATCATGGCAACCCTATTTTCAGCACACCATCATACAATCCAACCCACCAACAAACTGAAAATCATGGCCCCAAACAAAGCAAGTAAAAAAAACACAAACGTAATAAAAATAAAAATAAATTAAAATAATTATTACCATCACAACTTGGTCACACAAAGCACAAAATAAAAAAGTAAAAAGAGTAAAAAAAGCAATCTCTAGCATTTTTCTCACTCAGATCAAAAGGGCAAAGCGGTTTCTAGAAAATCCTGCCCTGAGGCTTTGCCAGCCTGAGGTGATAGCATTGCTTTATAGCATAAATAATAATAATAATAATAATAACAACAACAGCACAGCACACACAATATAAAGGATATGGGTTACAAAACACAATGCCAGAGACACCTAAGCACATACGTCAATTCTCACACAAAACACAGTTTAGAGTAAATCACACCGTTCCAGAACTAGAAGAATTATTGTACATACGCGCACACACACACACACACGCACACACACACACACAACACCACAAATATGAACACACACTACTACAAAATTATGCCACACACAAGAGGCCAAAGTAGCAGAGCAACCTTGCTCTAAATTAAGAGCGGACAGCTGAGAATAGCCGACAGAGCTAGGCATTTTCTCATCACCATGGATACACGGAGTAAACCTCTGTTTTAATCATCACTATTTGGCCACTGCTTGTTTCAGTTAGTGAAAGGGATTCTTTAGAAGGAGCACCATTCTTTGAAGAAGAAGAAAAAAAATCGATCTTGATCTATCACTGGCTCAAACCAGTTCCACTAACAAGTTACGTCCTTGAATTTAGGTAAATAATTTCTCTAAAACTATATGATGGACTTTTCATGATGTTCGGCTGGATCTGTTTTTATAGCATGCTCTCCGTTTGAATGACAGGAGAAGCTGGACTCCAGTTATTTTCATCTCCAACAGCTGCTGTGGTACGCTCAGAAGCCACGACCCAGCAGGTCTGAAATCACACCAAGCCCTTCTCCTTCTTCCATGTTCCCGTTCCTGTCTCTATCAGAGGCAGGTTTCAAAAGCACGAGATCCAGTGATGACTCTACGATAAACTAATCTTAGAGTCCTCATTTTTTATGACCTAATTTTTTGGTTTAGAGTTACTGAAGTTTGCCATTCAATTCAACTGACCGGTGCTGAGTCACAGGGAGATGAGACCAAGACTATTTTAGTATGAAGGACTTTTACTGGACTGGGCCACAAATGATTCCCAAACATTTAAGCAAGTATAATTTTGGCAAGGACCGAAATCTCAACACTGTGCAGGCCCAGTTTCCCAAAAGCATCACAAAGCTAGGATTACTCTGAGCATACACGTTAATCTCTTTTTTCACAACTACCTGAGGTTACCATTAGTAGACTTGAAAATGTATTTTAATTGACATTCTCTTCAAAGTCAAACAAACTGATCAGCAGCACTTATCCACAGACCAATATCCTTATTTAGTGCCTTGCCCACAAATTGGTGGCATGGTGTGCAATGAAAAGCCAATTTATCCCACACCAATCAATCGTTCCCAGAGCCTGTAAAGAGAACAGACCCCAGACCAATGAGACTCGTGGTCCGTTTCCTCCTCGGGTGCTGGTTAAAAATACCTCTGTTACCAAGTGGCATGCCAGACCATAGCATTTTTTTTCTTCTGACAGGACTGTTGGGGACAGTCATATTAAAGTTCATTTCTAAATAAAGGTTTGAGATCAAATGCCATGGAGAAAGTGTCCATCACAGTTGGCCCCAGAGAGGCCACCTGTTGGAATCCGTTCTAAAAGCGTAACAGCGCAACACGTGCACTAAGACTATTAATGACTGGCTTACTTCATGATTATCCATTTGAAAGCCTAGCTATTCTGAATGTAACCTCAAACAGAGAACCAGCTTTGAACGTTTTTTGCACTTTTGCGACTACCAATACCAATATCAGAGCCAAAGTAAAAGCCATATATATAATGCATATAGTGTTAGTCAAATTAAGAAATAGAATAAAAGAAAAATCCCCATATATGGAACCATACACTGACTTCACTAGCCTAGTGTACTGCCATCCCAATGTGACACTATTGTGTTGGCTTTGGCCTCATACCAGCATGAGCCAACTGCTCCGAGGTCAGAAACATGAGGTTCCCTTTCAGCTGCCCTACACGGCCCTGTTATTATGTGAGAGATTCCTTTTAGGTGACATGGCATTATAGTGGGCCTGTTTTCCAGAGTGGATCTCATGGCTGTATGCGAGATGCAGGCCAGCTCCCAAAGCCAGACAGAGATAGAGCCAGAGAGAGCAGGCCTCATGCGACTGCACTGTCAGCACTATGGCCTTTGTGTGGCACAATGGAGAAGCTTGTTTTCCTTAACGCCACACGGACCCATGTGATAAAGGCTCGTTTAGAGGCCTGTGCCTTTCAGACATTTGTTTGTGTCACATTGAGGTGCTTGCAACACTGTTAACACATGCAGGCACACACATCTACGCTCATCCACACAGGATTAAATAATACAAAAGCCTTGAATAACTTCCCCAACGTATCCGAATTTCAGTTCATATTAAGGAGAATTGGCTTTCCAAAGAAAGCGAGCGAGTCGCTTTCCCATGTGTACAACAACATATCAGTGATTGAAATACTGCAGGTCTCCAGAGACTCTGGATCCACTGCATGATGCCTTATAGGGCTAGAAAGAAAGAGAGAGAGAGAAAGAGAGAGGGGGACAGCAAAAGAAAGAAAGACAAAGTGAAAGCCAAAGAGAAATGGAATAAGCAGACAGATAAAAGAGAGCATGAGGGTAAAGGAGGACCTAGAATCCTTCGTGGTCATGACAGATGTCAGTGGGAAAGAAAAAAACAGCAACGTGCAAGCAAGTTGTTTTTGGGTTGTTTGGTTGAGGTTGGGTAGAGGAAGGGTTTTTTTATAACAATAATCACACACAAAAAAAGATTGCACTCACTCCAAAAACAAGACACCAAAAAACAAGCTACAGCAAAAAAAAATGCATCAAAAGAAAGCCCCACTTTGCTGCCGTGGCAAAGTTATCACACCTCCACAATTCTGAAAATCAACACCCCCAAACCAGCCTTTTGTTCCCCCAGTAAATGAAACAAAGCACACAGTTTTAGCTATTAACACCACTTCATGACGGTAAAAAAGGCACACACAGCTCTATGCACTATTAAAAAAAAAAGTCCAAACCAAAATTAAAACCAACATACATGCATATGTAATCACCATTTCGAGCTTGTTTGTGTGTGATTGAGTCTACAGGTACGGTAGCTATTGATCTGAGCAATGCCCACAGAGCTATTCCTCAAACCATCAGTTAGCTTAACCCATATCGAGCCTGTCGAACCAGAGAAAGACAACATTGAGTCAAGCTACAGTGTCTATCAATATGAAAAAAAAAAAACACATACACACAAACAAAAACAAAAACACTCACTCTTTTAAAGGACACACATTCTTAAAGCTATCTATAAAAAAACAGACATTGATAATAGACGTTGATGATCATCAAAATTAACGGCTGACAGTTGTATCTATGTAAATACAGTAATAAGGTGCTGACAGTGTTGGAGAAATGGCTGGAGGTTGGAGGTTGGCTCCAGTGTCTAAAGTGTATTCTGTCTGGTTTGGATATAACATTTATAATTATTACCTATCTAACATTTGTTGGGATCTTTCTCACTAGCAAACGCAGTCGATACTATGTACCTGTGCTACTCACCCGTAAGGTCTCTGGATGAAAGCCGGATGAATCTGGGGTACACCAAACGCGAACCCTATGCACGAATACAAAAAGCACATATTTCTGAATGTTTCCTAAAAAGGCTGCATGAATGAGTTCCATGATATGGAACATGTACATGGATGGATACATGATCATGCTTTATTGATGCTTTATCAAAGGCTACGCGAAACCCTCACCTGGCTGCATCACCCGAGGCTTGGCTCCCAGGTACGCCAGGTTCACGTTGGCCTTCCTGCCGTCAATGATAGGGTTGGGGTCCTTACATGCTCTGTCTGCTGCAGAGCGGTCTGCCATCGTCACCTGGTTTAAAAAAAAAAAAAAACGGCATGTTGACTTTTACTCTAGCGCTCATTCATGAAATGAAATAATACCAACAATAAAGACAAACTGTCATCTTTGACAGGATTATTTTCCTCCGAGCTACTTTACACGGCAACTGTAAACGGCCACCGATCGGGAGAGCTATTTATAGCACCCCACAGTTGATAACAGTTAGAATGGTTAGGATGCCAATTCTAGAAAAACTACAAATATTCTAATAGTCAAGCCAGTTTTGTTTTGTTTTTTATCCATGACATTTTGACACTTAGTTTATCTTATAAGCCAGAAGCCCACAGGAGTAGGCTCTAGGAATGCTGGGAATGATTTACGTCTATCACCAGAGGACATTTTCAAACCCACATGTAGAAAGTTTGTCTTTACTTTTACAAATCGATCAAACTAGCAGCAGGAACAGATAAGATCCAGGAGCAAATTAAGGGGAAACCTGGGGGAATTGAAAAGGGAATTGAGTTGTAGGCTCTGTGTTGGTGTTTTTGGCCTCATAGACAGACACACAAACTAAACTGTCATACACAAACCTGATTAGACTTAGAGGAATTTGTATCTTTGTAGTTTTGGGTTGCAGTGTGAATGTGTGCATGTGTTCATGGGTCAGAAACACCATGCATGAGGCACATGATAAATGATATTGTGATAGTGATGATGATGAAGATGATGATGATGATGATATTTAAAAGAAGTTGTTGTGATGCAGGTTCAGAAGAATGGCATGCATGGAGGATTTAAACATAAGGAAAGCAATACTTACAAAACCATACCCCCTGGACTTGCCAGTCTGTCTGTCGGTAATCACGACAGCCTCCTCGATTTCCCCAAACACCTCAAAATATTTCCTCAGACTGGAATCCGTGGTGTGATAGGGCAGACCTCCGACAAATATCTTCGTGTAGGTGGTGTCCTTCTGGGTGCTATGCATCCTCAGTCCTTAAGAAACGCTCAAGTGCAATGCAATTAGGGAGAAGAAATAGAATATATATATATATATAGATAGATATATATATAGTAGTGCAATGTTTGAGTCGATAATCGACAGGACAGCCTAAATGTCTACCGCTAGGCTATACTTCTTTAAAACACGAGGAGTTACGAAGAAGTATAAAAACACGGGTTTCAAGCGACAAACTTTGTTACTCGAGGTAGATTTTTTTTGTCACTTGGGAGGCGGATTGTTCCGGAGATCATCAGGTGGCTTCAACTCCGCTTCGTAAGCGACGTGCTTTCTAAAAAAAAGAGTGCCTGTGACCCATTCCTAAATGTGCCCGAGTAAACCACGCCCACACAGTGATGTGGGAGGGGCAGAGGCTTACGCCACGCCCACCGCACGCGCCCACCGCGCGAACAGCTGGAGAACGGACAACAGGGTAGTTGTCCTCGCCCCCATCCACAAACACTTGTTGCTTTGATTAGTGTGTGTGTGTGTGTGTGTGTGTCTCTCTCTCTCTCTCTCTCTCTCTCGCTCTGTGTGTGTGTGTGTGTGTGTGTGTGTGTGTAAAAGAGAAAGTCATACATTCTGAGGCCTACATTAATTCAGTGAATGAAAATAATTTTGGGTGGAGGAGGAGGAGGAGGAGGGGGGTTGTGTTGTGTAAGCCACTGAAACCACTGACCAAATATTATCCTGCCATCAAAAAAATAACACATGAAAAACTGAACAATTTGCACAAGTTGAGTATGTGGAGCTAACAGTTTGGCATTGTATCACAGCGGCAGCATGAACGAATCCCAGCTCTAGATGGGACACACGGGTTTCCTCTGAGCCGACTGGTTTCCTCCCACCTCCCAAAATATGCCAAGTCGGTAGATTATCTATGCTAAATTTGCCCTCAGTGTGAATGCGCTTGTGAATGTGCATGTTGTTCCTGCTCCATTTTCACTGCAATCCTAACAAGGATAAAACTTTCAGTCAGTCAGTCATTATCTGTACCGCTTATTCCCAATTACGGGGTCACGGGGGAGCCGGTGCCCAGCCGGCAACT
>JAOVYV010000028.1:14673390-14683459 GCA_025674545.1 Hassar affinis
TTGCGCCCTATGTGGCCGGCTAGGCACCGGCTCTCCCGTGACCCTGAAAAGGAATAAGCGGCCAAGAAGATGAAGATAAAATATACATGCATACTGTTAAAAAAATTAAATAATTATTATCTGGGAAAGGTTGTGGTGTTTAAAATGAGTAGGTCTTTAGTTAGTAGTTTTGAACATAAACCAGTTTAATCGAATGTACACAAGGAAGAAAATACACGTTGTGCAGTTGTAGGAAAATAATCAAGTTGTAGCATCCTGAAGTGTTTTATTCCTCTTGTACTACAGTAAATAAATCTGTCTGTCACAAGTCTGTAAGATTTGGTTAAATGGGTGTAGTTGAATGAGATTTGAGTGAATTGTTTTCCATTCACAGCCCTTTTCGACCAACATGTGCAAAATACCGAACCGCGTTTTGACAAGTTTTTGAGCGGAACCACCGAGGAGGCGCTGTCTTCGGAGGGAGTTGCGCGATGCACAGCACACAGACAGTAACGAGATTAGAATGTGATCGCAGGTTACGTGATTGTTCCGTTATTAGAGAGCTTCGTTTATCAAAAAACACCCGTGGCTCGATTATTAATGATAAGATGTAGACCGCTGTAGATGTCGAAGTCTTCTGTGTAACGTGTATTAAAGATGCTCGTACGTGCAGAACGTATAGGCTGAGCGAATGTAAAGGAAACTCTGAGTCGGCAAATACGTTTCTTAATGTGTTGTATTATATATAAAACAAGGCGTGAGGAGGGAGGAAATGTTTCATCAGCAGACGCTCTTTTATCTGAAAATGTCTCACTTCCTGCCTGTAGGTTAAGACCCGCCCACTGCCATTCGCACCGAGAAACCTGCTGTTTGGGAACCAGCTGTTTGGGTTTGGAACCAGTTTTCTTTCGAAGTCCTCCGAACGAATATTAGATGAAAAGGGGAACAGAACCTGCGTACTTTTCCACGTTTCCAGCCCTGAAACCTATCAGCTCGGAGTTACCGTTAATAAGGACGTACCGTTTTAAGTCCATCCGTTTTACGTGCACTTGGATATTCAGCTGCTTGAAAGCCATGTGACTGTAACTCTCTAAACGTGCGATCTAATAATTCATCTAATGATTTCTGAGGATATGATGTCTGTTAAACCACTGACGAAGACGATATGCAAATACAAACATAAACTATGCAGCGCAACACGCTTAAGACGTGACTGAAGCTCTCTCTGAGACGTTTCTGCATCATTTCCTGTTATTAGTATTAGTAAGAAATGAAACATTTTGACTCTTGCGCCTTGAGACAGTCTGAAAATAAGATAAAAGTCTTCATAATAAACATGCAGTTTTAGTTTTGATTTGATTCTTCAAATGCTGCGCTGGCTTTGTGCGCAACACACTGAACACTGAAGTCTCACTTTTGAGAAACGAGTATCAGGGAGAAGGCCTGCATTACTCTGTCCCCTCGCTAATCCGTGCAGGTTTACAGTTTTCTGTATGACCTTGTGTCCAAATATGTACCAGAGCTGGACAAATTAGTAGCCCGGGGGTCCAGGACATTCCTGCTTTAATCTCCAGGCTTTTAGTTTCTAGTTCATGGTTGCCCAGAGGACAAGCAGGTTCAACAACCAGGCACAGATATCTGATAGTACTCTTTATTGTATTCGTCTTCTTTAAACGTACTGCACTTCTTACTGGTGCAACTGGTGCGATACGTTATTCGTCTTCATCCGTCCAGCAGAAACTGGAATAAATATGCAGCAGTGGCTTATCCAGTCTGCACAATTTTTTTTTTTTTAAACCAAAAATGAAAGTAGGTCAAAAACATTTCTTTCTGAAAAGAGAAAGTGCAAGAGTATCGGAGAGCTCGGAACACTTAACATTTGAAATGTGCATCGGTTCATCTCCTGTCTTTATTGGAGAGAAAATGCCTGCACTTTTGTCCTGTGTTTTTTTTTTTTTTTCTCCCCAGATTTTCTCCCTAATTTAGTCGTCTCCAATTCCCACCCGTCAGTGATTTCCCCCCTTGTCACGACGAACTGCCAGTCCAGGAGGGCGAAGCCTTCACGTGCTTCCTCCGAGACGCAAGCCGCCGCCTCTTTTCGAGCTGCTGCTCATGCAACCTTTAGGAGCGGTGTAGCCCGCTTGGAGGAGAGCGCTCCCACCCACCTCTTGTATGCATGAGCTCACAGACGCCCGTGATTGGACAGTGTCACTGATTGACATGGAGGGAGAATGTATGCTGCCCCTCCCTCCCTGAGAGCACGGCCAGTCTTGCTCTCTAGGCTCCCGGCTACGGGCAGCTATAGCATCACCCGGATTCGAACTCGCGATCTCCGGATGATAGGGCGAACGCTTTGTTGTTTGAGGGATAACTCGGCGCAGTGTTGAAACGTGAGCAGGACTGGAGATAAGATCGTTGGAGTAAACATTAATGACATCATGGCAGTGATGTTAAATTGCTTTATCACACAAAATGAAAGTAGGTGCTGATCCATGATGCTCTATTCATATTCATTTTGATTCCAGGGTCTGACAAAGGATCAGCAAAGCAAGTCTGCCTGCCGTATGGGCCAGTGGTGTTCTGGTGGACACTGGATTGTTATCGGCATCGAAGCAATGAATGCTTTTCCAAATCCAGCTTTAATTTCAGAAAAAGTGAGATGCGTCTGTTCTTTGAGGATGCGTCCTGCCTGAAGATAGACCAGCATTTTGTTGGCAAGGCTGATTAATTAGTGTGATCTTTTCTGAGTCAGCAACATGTACGTTATGTGGAAACACAGACAGAGCTGCACGTCATCCCACACGTCCCCTGATAGTACAACATGGAGCTCACCATGACAACATAAAGACGCTAACCAGGCTTGAATACCATAATATCTTTTACATGCAGAGTTGTAATAATTGTTTCTCTCTGTATTAAAGCACTCTACTAGCTTACTAAATCAACTTGTTGGGTGTCTGGGTGTTCAGAACGTGGGACTGGGTACGACACCGGAGCTTCCGTCTACCCCATGTGTTGGTTAATGCGTTTGTTTAGTCCGTCCCTCTGTCCTGTGTTCAGCATGTGAATTATGTTGCAACACTCAGCTGGGGTGCAAATATAGTCCCTTTGCAATGCACTTAGACAGTTTTATTTCCTTCAGCTACTTTATTCTTGCAGCTAATGATGACTTTTTTTTAAAGTGGCTAATAGAAGTGTGGTTTGAAAAGTAATAGGTTAATTTGGCCTCTGTGGCTCAGAGGTTTATCGGCTAATTTATTTTTCCATCAATTTGTCGCCAGTGGCAAAAAAAGAGCTTCCGTTAGTTAGAAAGGTTCAATTCGTCTGTCAGGACCTACTGCGTATTACTAATGCCAGTACTACACAGTGCAGCAGTTAAAAAAAAAAAAAAGCCTGCGCTGGAGTATGACATGGTATGACGAGTAGCTAGGCATGAGCTACCTGCCTACATTTTTCTTCTCCTTTTTCCCAGGGGGAGGGTATGCTTGATGGACATCCCATTCCAGATCGAGCCCCCTTTTGCTGTTATAATAAGCCCACTCTTCTGGGAAGGCTTTCCACTAGATTTTGCTGAGTCAGTCATTAGTGAGATCAGGCCCTGATGTCCTGGGTGCAGTCGGAGTTCCGGTTCGTCCCAGAGGTGTTGCGGTTGAGGTCAGGGCTCTGTGCAGGACTGTGCAGTTCTTCCACTTCACCCTTCTCAAACAGTGTCTTTCTGGAGCTCGCTTTGTGCACAGGAGCATCGTGGTTCTGCAGCAGGTTTGAGCCTCTTGGTTCCAGTGAAGGAGAATGGTAATGCCACAATTGTGTGCAAGGAAAGCGCATATGGATGTGGTGGCCAGTTGTCCACATACTTTTGGCTATATATGTGTATAGTGTGTATATGATGTTATGTGAGCAGCAGAAAAGTTCATTTTGCAATCTGTAATGCTTATGATGTCCTGTAGGATGTGAAACGCTCCCTGAGAAACAGAAAATAGCTGCGTCTCGTATCAGTCGTGTTTTTGATTTGTTGCCGGAGCTTCGGTTCTCCCCAAACTGAAATAAGATAAAGCGTCGCTTCTGTCCCCCGGTGCCATGTGGTGAGTGACCACATCACACAGACTCCTGGCTTTGTCGGAAGTGCAAACCTGCTACTAACTCGGTCCTCCGACGATCAATTTATTGTTGTCTGGATGAGTTTTATATCCCGGAGGAGATGAACGGGGCTCTGGTCAAGCCCTGATAAACTCTCTGAAAAGATTTGTTCACTGTGTGCTTTCGGTTGTAAAGAAGTCTTTGGGTATTGGTGCTATAGAAACCCTATCCTTTTTCCATGTTTTATTTCTTTGAAGAGCCAAAAAAACCCTAATCTAAACAGACTCAGCAGTGGCTTTTCAAACCGAGCTAGATAAGAGGCCGCAGGTTTAAATGACCCTCTTTGTCTGCTGCGCTGCCTTTTTTTGCACATTGTGACATTCTATAGATTTCTGCCGCCGTGTCTCGGATTAGTACCGGGCTCGGGGTCCTTTTTTTTTTTTTTTTTTTTTTTTTTTTTTTTATTGCTATCCCTGCAGCCGTGAGTGTGTTAGGTTACCAGTGAGTCAGAGGGTAACCACTGTAGTTTAACACCAATCACTGAAATGAGTAGGTGGATGGACATGCACACACACACACACACACACACACACACACTTTATATTGTTCCATACACACACACTAGCTGTATTACTAAAGGCCCAGCCTGCAGTGGTCAAAAGTGTTTTGAGCCTTGATTGACACACACACACACACACACACACACACACACACACACACACACACACACACACACAGGGTGTTTTGGATGAAGCATAGCATGCATAAATGACCCATGTTTTTTCCTCTACTGTAGGGGTGAACCATGCAGTTTGTTCATGGGGGCGGGGCAAATACATACTAGAGAGCATCTGATTGGCCATAAATTGAATAAGTACACAATGAATAATCAAGAATATTTTTTCTCTTAAATGATTAACCCCTCTGCCACTATACAGTGAAAGCATCTCTTTTTTTTGGGTTTGTCCATATGCCCATCCATGTGTCTGCCCAAGATTCTCATAAACACAGTTTCTCAAGAGCAAGCGGCTGAAGGGCGGATTTATCTGGACTTTGCGTAACCACCCGATGAAGCGATTAGATTTTTGGATCAATACAAACAGGGTCAGTCGCAGCAAGGTCAGCAGGAAAACTGTTGTGCTGGTGCATCCTGGTCCTAGGAGAACAAAATGCTTGCATAGTGCTTGTGTTCTGTTTCCTTACAACCCCAGCACCGCCACGTACACGTTACTTAGTAGGCAGCGTGAGTCGTTATCTAGTAGGCTGACTCATGTAAGCACAGTAAGGGGTGATCTCGCTTGTTCTGACTAAGACGTGTTGCTAGCCAGACACTTTGTAGATAAGCAGGGGCTAAGTGGAGCATGTGGTTATCAGGAAATCCCCTTCTGTGAAGTGCGTAGAACTTCCATCATGTTGTTATTGGTGCTGTTTGAACTTTTAACCCTATGTTGCTGGTGACATCAATCAGCTTTATTAAAATCTGGCTGCTTTATTACAATATTAATGTTTGATGGAACGTGAGCTTTGTACTAAACTGTATTTAGGGTTGACCATTTTTGCACTTTTCTTTTTACAGTGTGTTCTTATATGAATTTCTCCCCAAGTCATCTTCATCGGTCTGCTGATATTTTTAGAGCAGTTTGTTATTTTAAGGAATTACCCCTATAATGAGAAACTTGCCTGACCTGCCTCGCCACTATCTTTGCACCGTTGGATATGTCAGATATGCTGCATGTGTCACAATATGTGGCCTTTTAGACAAGCAAAAGTAATCAGAAGCTCAAAACATTCTGAAGAAAAGATGTTTGATCCATTGTATGGAATTGTTGCTAATCATTTTTCAGGTGCATATGAGAAAATGAGATACTAGTATTTACAAACCACACCTTTTAATCCCGAGAGTATGAGCGAGTGTCGGTGTTGTTGCTGTGGTGACTGATGCTGATCTCTGTACCTGTGTCTTCCCACAGCAGCCTGGCTT
Organism: Hassar affinis; assembly: GCA_025674545.1. NCBI lineage: Eukaryota > Metazoa > Chordata > Actinopteri > Siluriformes > Doradidae > Hassar > Hassar affinis. The sequence continues at coordinate 14,679,428 of JAOVYV010000028.1, forward strand.
GATCAGCCGAGTAACAGACACCGTGAAGAGCATAGTCCCTTCTTGGCTGCAGAAATACTTCAAAAACGGCGAGGTAGCTGAAGGAGGAGACCCTCACGTGCAGGTGGAGCAGAATAACATCCCTACTCCTCCCAATGGCAATCAGGAAGCAGCTCCGCTCCCCGATGGACACAGCTTCCCAGAACCCAGCACCAGTAACGCAGGTACACGTTTCTGTTTAAAAAGGCTTTGGTGGTTCAGTATGATTCAGTATTTTTGCATTTTTATTTTCCTGATCCTTTTATTTGGGCTGTAATCATTTTTTTTCCCTTTGTCTGCCAGAACCTTCTACAAGCAAAGCGTCGCTGAACTTCCAGGACGTTCTCTCCAGACCTCCACTCAACCGCTCACACCTACATTTCCCTTCCCATGACGGCTCCCCTGCACTCGGGGGCTCTCTGTTCTCCCAGCCCTCCACGTCCACAGCTCCTTTCCCGGCAAGCCCTTTCGCCGTAAGCTCAAACTTCTCCTTAGTGAAGGAGATCAAGGACTCCAGCTCTCAGCACGAGGATGACAATATCTCCACCACGAGCGGCTTTTCGTCACGAGCGTCTGATAAAGGTAGGGCAGAGCTTCAGGAACGATCACGGTGAAGGCTTCCGATTAACTTTCTGATGAGTGTTGGTAGCTACATATCGACTTCCTGCACAGGTTGCAGATGTGAAACTTAACTTTTTGATTGCAGTTGTTAAAGGGTCATGAGACCAGAGGAACAGCTCCTAAATATCGGCCAGTGCATCATAATTATGTGGCAACACAATTATTAATATCTAAAGGAGATGGTAGAGAAATGAAAGTATTGTCCATGTTGTATGGCTAAAAGAAAGTGCCCATTAAACATGCACTGCACATAAATGTGGAAATGAGCAGTGAGATCGAATGTTAAGTGGTTTCACTAATGCGACTCAAACACTCGTCTCCTCCTCGGTCCAGATATACTTCTCTGCGAGCTGTTTGAGATCACGTAAGGGAAATCCTGTCACATGGCACGACTTTTATGTGCCGAACAGTCAACATTTATAGAATTTTTACCAACAGATTCTTTTTCCATTGCAGATGTCGGCAAACATTAAGCCCTAAAGCAATTTTCTTTAAAAAAAAAAAAAAAGTTAAATATAGTAAAACATAGTTAATGTTTCTTCAAGTGGTTATGGAGATGTTCTACATCAGATTAGTGTCTCGTGTGATGCAGTTCTAGACAGTTTATATAGCTCTTTCATCTTCTCACAGATGTTCCCACCTCAAAGACTGCACCACTCCTCTGGTCCCCAGATACAGAGCGCACACAGTCAGGATCACAGCTGGCCCATAGTAGCCTCAAGAAGCCTGCCTTCAACCTGTCAGTCTTCGGCACTTCCTCATCTGTAAGCATGCTACGTTTTTATCTGACAGTTTTATCTGTCTATCTATCAATCAATCTATCTATATATCTGGTTGATCTTTTAGCAGACTTCGCAAACCTGTGGCTGCAGGTTTTCTTTGCAACCAAGCAGAAGCCACACACTACTGAAAGCCAAGATCCATTGATTAGATCCATTGATTAAAAACAGGTGGAATGAGGTGTGGCTCCTGCTTGATAAAGGGAAAACCTGCACCCACACCAGCCCTTTGTGGATAAGATTGGACACCACTGCTGTAGATGGTTAATCACTTCAATACTTTTATAAAGCACTTTTGAATGCAATGCATACACTGAAGGGCCAGAACACCCTAAGCTTGTCATGGGTTGCATCCGCCAGCGTGTATATAAAGCCGTAGACATCTATGGAAGCTTCTAGACCTCTGAGAATGGCAAGTTATCACGATTTTGCTATTTTTAACACGGTTTAATAGTCGGAACTTGTCAGATGGGTCGTAGCATATTGGAGGTGGAAGCACAGTTTGGATTTTTACCTTTGAACATTTTAAGAGTGTAACGTGAGTACAAGAATTCCGGAAAAACCTTGAACTTACGACAGTAGTGTGGCTGTAAAAGGATTCTGGGTGAACGTGAGCAGCGTCGCCTGGCAAGAAAATTTCACGTGATAGACATGCAACACTGCCTCAAGTAACGTCGGAATTCAACGCTGGGGTCTCGATAAACATCAGCGTGAGGACTGTGCAACATTCGCTCCAAGATCCTCTGTAGGTCCTAACAAGTATTAACTGTAAGCATACCAGTTTTTCTGGCACTTCAGTGTATGTTCATTAGATTTAGAGTTTTCTCAGTATCCATTTGTTCACCTGGATGAAGCAGTGCAGTATGTCTCTTATGTAATTTTATTTATATTTAAGTCAAACCTGCTGTATTAACTCTGAGTCAGTACTGTAGTCTTTACATTGCTATACAGTATGTTGTATTCATGTTGTATTTCTTTGCTCTTACACAGTCAGCGATGAACAGTTCAGTGCTGAACTCCAGTCAGCTCGGGGACTCGCCCTTTTATCCAGGGAAGACTACGTACGGAGGCGCGGCGGCTGCCAAGACTGCTCGTTCGCGGCCAGGCACGCCGTATCAGGTCAGTGTACCGACATTACAAATCTTCCATACCAGGCTATCTGCAGTCAGACTTTTGAATGTCACGCTGATCACTTGGCTGTTCCACATGTTCCTCAGGCTCCAGTGAGGAGACAGGTCAAGGCCAAACCAGCAGGAGCTCAGCCCTGCGGCGTGACCAGCGCCACAGCCAGACGCATCCTGCAGTCACTAGAGCGCATGTCCAGCCCTCTTGCTGTGAGTGGTTCAGCCTTTTCTATACGAACACCCCTGAAATCAGCATTGCACAGCAGATACTACTTAGTGCATGAGAAGTCCATGTCCATTAAACTTAGATTAAAATCAGAACTTTCTTTATTGGTTTCATTTTAGGATGCGAAAAGAATTCCATCAGCAGTTTCTTCTCCCTTGTCAGCAGTAAGTTAGACATTTATTTTATATAATTATGTGTTATTGAATTAACTGTTTGACTTAAAGGATTTTTTTCCATGTCTTTGTTCTGTAGTCATTGAATCACACTGATCTGGATGTTAGTGCTCTCCAGTCTAAGAGGAAAAAGGTAAACACATGTTTGTCAGCTATCATCAAATGTTGTGTCATGCTTTAGCCAGCTGCTGCATTGCTGTTAAGATTTCTGGTGTCTGTGTCTGACATGTAGGGCGAAAGACCCTCTGAGTTACCAGCAGCTGTGACGGCTGCTCACTGATTCCCAACAGTAGTTTATTCACCCCCTAGCAACTAAAAGCCAGTAATGTCTGACAGACATGTTTGCCGACAATAATACTTTATAATAGCACTGCTAACTAAATAGGAAGTTTAAAGTTGATCCTGTTGCATTTTAATAGTAGATAGTAGTCAATATCTGGTCAGTGTCAGTGAGCCCCCTAATGCAGTGGTAATTGGTCTCAGTCTCAGATGGTGTTCGTTTAACCAGATATTCAGCATGCACGATAATGTCAGGTTTACCACTTCAGTCTCTGATTCGTGATTATCCACTCCTTTGCTAGATGGAACCGGCTGTCCCACCTGTCCAGAAACTGGTGATCCCAGCTACTGCAGCTGTGTCTGGTAACCGCTCCATGTCTTTCCGCCCTTCGCTTACTCCTGGGTCAGCGAGCAGAGTGGTGGAAAAGGGCAGCAAGGACACGGTGAGTGTAACACGGGGCCAACAGAGCTGTGAAACGACAGCCGTGTTTAAGCCTCTCGTAAATTAGTCATGTTTAACACACCGGGATTCTGATAAGCCTCTGAGCCAATTTGCAGACGAGACAAGATTCAGCTTGTCTTGAAAAATGTTGACTATTTACTCTGTCGTTTCTTTAGTCTGTTCGACGGTCCCCTCAGATCCCAGATGCCATTCCAGCCGCTACAGCAAGGTGAGGCTCAGTTTATTGTTGACAGTTTGTGTAGTGACATTATTTGGGGTGGACGTTCTGGCAAAAGTACCGTATTTTCTGGACCATAAGGCGCACCGTACTATAAGGCGCAGTCTGAATTACAGGGTCTATTTCTGTATT
>JAOVYV010000028.1:14729675-14740151 GCA_025674545.1 Hassar affinis
CACCCGGGGATCGAACCCGGGTCCTTCTTGCTGTGAGGCGACAGCGCTATCCACTGCGCCACCGTGCCGCCCCTCTACAGTAAGGTAAACTATACAAATGGAGACAATTTGGGACTGTGACTACTCTAGCAAGAAGTCTGCGCCCAGTCAAATGAACCCAAGAGCACAACGGAGACTCATCAGTGAACCCGGAGGTGTCATCGGTACAGGCAAACGTCTGTGTTCGTGAGTCTACAGTCCGTAAAACCTCGAACAAGCAGGGTGTCTATGGCAGGACGCCATGCAGGAAGCCGCTGCTGCACTCCTGAAGTTTGTGAACGAGCACATGCAGCACTACATCTGGCGTAAATAAGGCACTGCAGATCACTATGGAAATATCATCCCAGCCGTAATGTATGGTGGAGGGAACATGATGATTTGGGCCTGCATTGCTGCGTCAGGGCCTGGCCAGCTTACAGTCATTGAGGGGAAGATGAATTCCCAAGTGTATCAAAACATTCTACAGGATTTTACAGGAGAGTGTCTGTACGTCAGCTGAAACTCTGTAGAAGTCGTGATACAACAGGACAATGACCTACAGAACAGAACGGCTTATAAAAAACAAAACCCGCCTTTGGAGCGGCGAAGTCAGAGCCCAGATCTCAACCCTGTAGAGATGCTAGGATTGACTCGAAGAGAGCCGTACACACGAGGCGTCCAAGGAATACGATGCAGGTCTGATCCACAGCTACAGGAAGTGCCTGTTTGACTATTTAATTGACTTAATTTAATTTATTCAGGTGACTATTTAAATGTAACCTAATATGTCATACTGGGCTTATCAAAGAATATTGGATTTGATCTGAACTGGATCATAAGGTTTTGCAGTAACTTGTGGAGTCTGTGCTACATTGAATGCACACTCATTAAAACCACAAAGAGGACGTTCCTTTTCCTTGATTTTCTCCCCTAATTTGATCATGTCTAATTCAGGATTCCTCCCATATCACATGACTGCTACGACTCAGGAAGGGCGAAGGATATCGCATGATTCTGAGACGCATGATCCCAGACACATTTATTCGAACTGCTGCTCATGCAGCCTCAGGGAGCGGTGTAACACGCTCGGAGGAAAGCGCTCCCGCTCACCGCTCCCGTATGCATGAGCTCGCAGAAGCCTGTGATTGCCTAGTGTTGCTCTGATTGATATGGGAGAGAGTGCATGCCATCCCTCCATCACTGAGAGCATGGCCAGTTTTGCTCTCTGAACTCCAGGAAGCTATGACATCATCCTGATTCAAACTCGACATCTCTAGATGACGCAGTGAAGCTTTTCTGTTGCACGGCTCGGCAGAATTAATTATTTTATTGGGTCCATTATACATTTTTAATACGTTGTCCTATACAGAACCAGTAAGCGTGCTGGTCAGGTTTCATGATACTGTGACGACTCAGGAGAAATTTTTTAAATTGGAATTCCAGACATAACTGATTCTGTGCCATCTATGTATCCAAACACCTGATGACATCCTGTGGTGTGTTTAGAAAGGTAGCCAGGTGATAGAAATAGTAGGCTAAATAAAAACATTAAAAAAACCATGAAGCATAAATCTTTGGCAGAAAATATTTGGTCAAAAGTTTCATCGTTTCTGGAGCTTTTCCCACGGTTCTGTAAAAATAGAGCCAGAACTTTTGGGAGAAAGTTCATAAGGAAATTACAGACATAGTTGTAGAGTACAGTATGGTGTCTTTACTGCACATGGCTTGGAATAATCTTTGGGTTGCACCAATTAAAGCTTAAGTGTTTAAGGAATTTGAGTGTAGGTGTTTAAGGCACTCGTCAGCAGTCGGCACACTGATGGTGCCAAAAAATCTCTCCAGTCCTGCAGGAATATTTGCCTTTTTGGCACGCAGTTGCCTTTTTAAAGGGCAGAGATTATGAAAAATTCAGTTTTTCAGGTTTTGTGCAGATACAGTTGGGTCTCTGGAGTGCCTACCACCCTACAAAGTTTAAAACATGAAAACCCAGTCAGTTCTTTGTACGCTGCGTATTTCAGAACACATGGGATTAAACGCTGTGTTCAGAATCTGTATCACATCTCGCATCAAAAAGAAACATGTTGGAATAATACTGGCCCATTTTACATCACACCACACGCATGGCTGCATCAGCTCCCAGCTTCAGAGGACAAACCAGCTGAGTGGATAAAGTTTATTTTTATGGCAGTGACCCAAAAATCAGATGAGAAAAACCTGAATGCGCATGCGTAAAAACCTTGTGCCTAACAGCTTGGGTTAGTACAACGCAGGAAGTCGTGGGTTTTTACAGTTACTTATGATAATGATTTATTTTAATTCAGTTCATGTAAGCTTTATCAACTGTCTAGCAGTGATTATCCACCCAATTCCCAAAAACAAGATACATGGGTGTTTCTGGCTATTGTAAAACGCTTAATGTGAAAATGCTTAACATTACTCCACGTTAAGCTTTTTCACGTTATGAGTTTTAGAATGTCCTCATTGATAAGGCAGTACTCAACATGTTTTAAAAACACATCGCCAATATGTAACCATGGACCACTTGCTATATTGGCTACAACTACTTACTTTATAATATTCATTTTAAAATAGACCATTAAATGGCTGGATACACTGAATGGTCACTGGATTTGGAACACCTGGAAGGTGGCATAAGATCACTGATCAAGTGCCCCCAATTGGTGGTTCTCATATAAGGTGTTGACCTGTCCACTGCACAGAAGACGGCAACATTTACCAGCTGTGGGTAAGAGGAGAGACTTGAGCGACGTTGGCTGTGGACAGATAGTTGGAGCCTGGAGGTTTGGTACCAGTGTTTCAGCAACAGCTGCACATGTGGGCTGTACCATGGCATCGTGAGTGTACCAAAAGTGGAGGAACTATCAATAAACAATCCAGTCGAAGGTCACACAGTACTTGACTGTGTGAGGTTGTTCTGAGAGCTTAGCATTGTGTCACAACTGGTATCACAGCAATGACATGCCACAGTGGAACAGCTTACCCACCAGTACAACAGTGGGCAAGCGCAGTCAATTTTGGCCATGACCATGTAGCGTACCCTGTGTCGACTAGGGTACAACAGCCATAGACCAGCACGTGTGCCGCTGTTGACCACCAGTCATCAGCAACCAACGCCTCGCATGGGCCAAAGAAATGTGTCAATGGACCTTGGACACATGGAAGATGGTTCTTTGGAGTGATGAGTCTCGTTTGCTGTTGAGATACACCGATGGACAGGTACGCATCTGGTGAAAACTGCATGAAGCAATCTCCTGGTTGCAACGTTGGACTGCTACAGGCTGGTGGTGGTGGTGGTGGTGGTGGTGGTGGTGTGATGGTCTGGGGAGCATTCTCTTGGTATGCCCTAGGACCGTTAGTCATCGTACCACAATGCTTGAATGGTGAACACTACAGGGAGCTGTTGTCCGACCATCTGCAGTCTTACCTTCAGGAGGTCTTTCCTGACAACTTTGTGATTTTTCAACGTTACGATGCCCCATGTCATCGGGTGTGGATCACTCGGGAATGGTTGGAGGGAAAACGACTATAAATTCTTTACTTTGCCGTGGACCCCAGACTTGCCTGACTGCAACCCCAGTGAAAATGTTTGGTAAATGCTGGAACAGGATGTGCAGTCCACTCCCACTTGCCTGAAAAATTGTCCACCAACTGACGGAGCTGCTGCAGCGGGCATGGGTTGAGTTGCGTATGGAGGATGTTTGCCACCTTGTGGAGTCTGTTCCCTTATATCTGTGCAGTAATTAATCAAAGCGGTGGACCCATCCTTTATTAGCCAGGTGTTCCTAATCCAGTGATCGTTCAGTGTACATTACAGCACAGTTTCATTCTTTTCTTCACATCTCCCAGCTTCTCAGAGCACAGGGTCAGCCATGAGCTGGCATCCCTGGAGGGGATACGGTTGAGTGCCTTGCTCCAGGGCCCAGCAGTGGCATTTTGGAGGTCCCGGGGCTCGATCCTTTGACATTATGATCAGTAACCCAGAGCGTTAACCGTTGAACCACTACTGCTTAATCTACTGAAAACTAGCTTAGATTTTCAACTGCAGGATCCCTCTTTCACACAGATTAATGTCCTCTGAATGAAAACATTTCATCACAAGGTACCATAGGCATGTCTGAAAGTAGCCACACACAAAATCTGCACTTGCACAGCTTGATCATTTCCTGTAGCTGGCTGTGTAAAGCTTTCAGCAGGAAGCGTGGTCCTTTTGGCCTCAGCCTGGAGGTGTTTGGTTCTAACCGTTTCCTCCCCCTTACTTTATTTCATGCATGTGTACGCTTGCGTGGTGTGCAGTTTAGGTTAGGGTTCACTTGTCTAATGTTGCACACCTGATGTTTGTAGGCAGGGTTGGAACTAACCGCTCAGTCCATCGCTACTCTGTTTTATGGAGATATAATGGCACAGGAAGTCATTCAGCACTCATGGACACAGGCAGCAGGAGTCAGTCATTTTCTTGCAGGGCTTTGATGCTGAAGTGATTTGTGTACATGTGCTTGTGCAGAGTACTATTTCATCCTTTCACTCTGATCTGCAGCAGATCTGCAGAGTTATGTCAGAGATCGCCAGTTTTAAATTCAGAACTGGGGAAATGGATGTGTCGGGCTGCAGCTTTGGAGCACATTAACCACTGAGGAAGCACTTCACTTCAGGCAGACAGACGAGCTGTTTGGACAGCAACAACAAATGTTGAATAGCTGGCCATGTCCTGAATGCTCAATTTTTTTATTTCCCCAGCACATCACTGTTTACTGAAAGGGATGAAGCATTTCATCTTTCTTGTCAGAATTTTCTGAACAAGTTGCAGGTTTTTTTTTGGGATGGCCAAAAGTATGCGGATACCCGACCATCACTCCCATATATAGGTCTTTCCCAAACAAAGTTGGAACTACACAATTGTCTACAATGTCTTTGTACGCTCAAACATTACAATTTCTCTTCACTGGAACTAATGGCCCTTTTCCACCAGATAAGCTCTGGTTCCTGAACTAGTTCCATTCAGGATTCTTGGAACCTTGGTGCTGTCCAGTGAACCAGCCCATGTTTCCACCGGTTTTGAGCAGAACTGTAATCGAGCATGCATCATCAGTGGCAGGCGTTGGGCGATGCACGACAGATCATGTTTTTTTTTTCCCCTGTCTTCTAACACAGAAGCAAGACAAACGGTGTGTAAAATGTTTTATTTGCCGGCATATAACCCACACAAGTGTAAAGGCACTTTGTCATACATGAAAAAAAAAAAAAAAACCTGAAATATTTCGTTGCCAGGTCACTGCATGCTATTTTTTCCCCAGACAGTTTCTCACTTCCAGCCTGAAGAATCTGATACGCCCAGAACACTTTGTCCTGGAGAACCTGCTATTTTTTGGTTCTGGCCAGGACTTTTTGGACCACTTTATTTTTGATTGAAATGTTCAGAACAGTTCAAAATTAGATGTGCAAACCGAATGGAACTGGTTTAGTGTTGGCGTAAAAGGGATATAAGAGGCCCAAACCTGATCCAGCCTTGACACTACACATTTACACCAATAGAGCTCCATGAAGGTGGGTTGGAAGAACTCTCCTGCACAGAGCGCTGATCTGACTACTGCTCTTGTGAGTGAATGAGCCCAGATCCCTACAGCTACACTCCACATTCTAGATTCCCAGAGGAGTGGAGGTTATTATAGGAGGTTATTATAATATTATACCATTAATGGAGATGCGTTTGGAATGGGATGCTCAACAAGCACAAATGGGATTGATGGTCAGAATCTGCCACAGCTCTTCTGGAGACTTTGGTCGTACTTTCTTCTTTTTTTTGCTTACTAGATGACTTGGATCCACTAGATATTCTATATGCCATATAAATACGTAAACATTTACAATCCTTTATTATTAAAGAACATATTGTAATGTTTTCTGTTTATCGTTACATGTAATGCTGTGGAACACCCCTGAGTCAAGTTCCTATTAACACTATAAACAGTCGTTTCCTCTCTTTTCTCTCTCTAATCTTCTCCACCGTTCTCATATAAATATTTATAGTCGGTCAAACTGAACATGTCGGCAAGCATGGAGGTCATTCTTGATGAATCTTATCATCTTTAACTCCTTACTCCTGGCCTGATTTATTATTATTGTCGCTTGCGTGACAGCACTCGCCGTTTGAATGGTTTACACGTTTTCTGTGCAGCTCAGCTCGGCATTGCAAAACCTTAACGCTCTGATTGCAAGCTTCCCCTGATGGGGTGTAATCAGGGTGAGCAGCCGTGGCGGCCATATGTTAGCCATGCAGCAGGTGAGCGTTAGTGAGGCTCTCGGTGCTGTCGGCGCTGCTCTGCAGCTGTGTATTCCTGGTGCTGTCACTACTCCACACACGTACACGCATTTCCCTCAAGTGCCTGCCGCCATTAGCTATTAGGTCCTCTTTTATTAAGGAGTGATGGCATCCGTACAAGGGGTGTGAATCCTATCCTCATCTCGTATTAATGAGGTGGCCAAAAACAAGTTTTCAGGAAGCCTCCAGGTTTATTTTGAGTATTTTGCAGCGTTGGTTTCAGGGTTTTCAGTTTGCAGATGTGTTGAAGGTTTTGAAAGGTTTTGAATAGTCTGGGTGTATTAGGCAGAAGGATTAGGCTTAGCTGCATTGTCGTAGGTCACCAGCTTAATCAGAGTGCTGGACAAATCCTTGCTTTTTCCTGCGTCTCTGCTGCCTCTTTTCCTGCTCCCAAAACATTTACTTTCTGACCTTTCTGGGAACAAGTCGGCAGATTCCAAGCCAATTAGACCTTAAATTCAGTGGGAGGAAAAAAAGGAAGCATTTTTGGATGTGCGTGGGGGAGTATAGGGGTGGCGGCGGTGGTGGTGTTGGGGGTGGGGAGTGTTGCAGGTTAACAATTTCCCCAATTTTCATTCAGAATTGTGTTCTCATTTTTAAAAGCTGAGCTAAATGAACTCACGGTAGCTGCGTGATAGACTTTATCTTGTGTACCAGCCAAGCCCGTTGTCTAGACAGGCTTTTGAGAAGGGTAATTGCTAAAACAGCAACACAGGCCTTGGTTAAGAAACAGGCAGCAGTGGGTGTATTTTTGGAGAATTGTACTTTGCTTTCAAATTAGTATCATTAGCAGGCAGCAACATGATTCTCTAGTTCCTCCTCGATTTGTTTGAAAGCTGTTATCTGGCCTAAGGCACTTGTTCACACAGGAATATGAGGATGCTTTGTTTCTTGCACCTCATTTAAAAGTGGCAGCTTGGTGTAGTGCAGTTGCCCTGAAACCCCAGCAGGGGGCAGACTGGCTCCACTGACTGACTAACTGGAGGAGGTTTGCTCATGCGTTCTATCATAAGGCTGTCATTTTAAACACCAGGATTAGATTATTGTCAGATTATTATACACAGCAACACAAGAGTTTCCTTCTGCGCAGCAATTTCATAACGTCAGAGAGCACTGCAGATGCATTTCCTGCAGGTTAGCTTTTTTTTTCTGAGGTTTATAAAAGCATTAAACGGAAAGGGGTTAAAGCGAGGGGGTCGGGGTCGAGCTGGAGCGATTATCCATTCAGCAGAGAGCGTGTTTGAAGCTAACAGGTGTAGACCGAGCGCTTTTTAGCTCATTAGAGGGCCAGCTGTTTGTGTTTTTCTGCACTCCTCCAGAGAGCATGTTAACTGGACCAGAGCTGTGTGGGTCGCACTGATGAGCTGAGAGGACCGGCGTCATCCCTTCTGGGTCAATCACATGCTAAACAGTGCAGATTTTTTTCATTGCCGTGATTAATTTACATGATGATTAACTTAGACACTAATTCATGTCCCATATGTTTTTAATGTACTGCAGTTTGACACAGGTCGAAATTAACGTCAGCCAAAGACTGTTTCTTTATAAAATTTAATACTAAATAATCATTAATACAAATGCACTGGTCTGACTTTAATTACTGATATTATATTATAGGCTACAGGTATCAGAGCTCTGAGTTTAATTCAGCCCAGCATGATCCATAATCTTAGTAACTATTTATTTTTGAGTTTCTGTCTCTGCCAGGATTTATACAACACACACAGGGCCGAAATTCAGTTCACACTCTTTACTGAATAATTCACTGAAGTAGAAAAACTGGTATACCAGGTAATAATTGGTAGGTTGTCCACGGGATCTCTGAGGGAACATTGCACAGTCCTCATGCTGATGTTCACTGAGGCCCCAGCATTGAATCCCGATGTTACTCGAGGCAAAGGATTGAAACGGTTCTTGCCAGCCGATGCCGCTCACGTTCACCCAGAGTCTTTTTACAGCCACGCTGCTGTCGTAAGTTTGAGGTTTCACCGGAATTCTTGTAGTCACGGTACACCCTTGAAATGCTTATACGTGAAAACCCAAACTTTAAATCCCATCTCATGAGCTCCAGCTATTAAATCACATTGAAAATCGCAAAATCATGATAACTTGACATTCTCATGGCAGAAACTCTAGAAGCTTCCATAGATGTCTCGCTTTATATATGCACTAGCGGGCACAATGATCTGCGTAGGTGACGTGATGGGGTATGCATTTTGCATTACCAGTTTTTCTGGTACTTCAGTATATATATCCTTGTACAAAAAATCTACTTGCGCAGATAAATCAATTGCATGCCTGCATGTTTTCTGTCACCAGTAATTGTGATGTTTGAATATGCAAATTAGGCACGCCCCCAAATCGACAGGTGTCCAGCCCAGATTGCTTCACGGGAATAAAATACAAAGGATTGCACAAAGGAGAAAGAGTTACATGTACAGATGTTTTTGAAAGTGTCAAGATAAAATAATAAGTTAAAATAAGATAAAACAATAAGTCGATCAGAACGGAGAAACCAGAGAAGGCATTGGCATGCAGAAAGATAACGGGCTCGTATTTTATGACGCAGTGCCACATTTTGTCACGTTTCATTTTTACTCTTATTTTCCCAAGCTCCTGTAGTTTTTTTATGTTTTTGTACATATCAGTGACAGTGTTCAGTTCACACTTAATAAAAAGTGAACAGTGACCTTTTTTCAAGTTGGGAAGCTGAGAACGAGGCTGTTCTCTCGTCACGTCACGTTCGTTCCTGCCTCAGCAGCTGTGCTCGGTGTCCTGAACGACAGAATGAAGGACGGAAGATTTTCTCCTTTGATTTAATCACTAGAGTAACACCACACAATCCTGTTCTCGCCCAGCTGTCGTACATATGTGCAGATTCCGGCAGGATGTAAGTAGGAGTGGGTGAAAGATGGAGGAAGAGAGCGTCAGCGTTACAGGCGCAGTGTGTGTCGAGCGTGCGGGAGCTGGGCTCGATTTGCTGTAAGCTTCCAGTTCTTCCGGAGCAGGAGTAAAAGAGATTGATGGCTATATTGCTGCGTGAGTGCTAAAGGAACAGGCGAGCATATGGATTAAATAAAGCCGCAGCAAGGCGCTGATTGTCCTTGAGCTATGGCCGTGTGCCACGGCAGCTCCAGGGTGCAGTCCACTATAGAGATTAAAAGACACTTTTAATGCCAAAAATCTGCAGATACATTTTGTAATTTGAAAAAAAAAAAAAAACCAGTTTGATCTGTGAGTATATGACACCCTGTTTGTCACATTTGATTGCTATTTGCAAACATGTAGAGCATAAATGAAAAGCTGTAAACGTCCAGGAGAGGATGTGCTTGCATGTGACATTTGGCGAGCATTATTGACTTGGAAAGAAGTATTGATTGTTGATATGCAGTAAGTAGCATTCAGTCTGTAAACAGGAAGGAGGGGGTATGCGTCGCATTCTTAAAGAGAAGAACGTAATGCTTAGGAAACCGTCTGGGTTTCCTCAGGGTTCACTGGTTTCCTCTGACCTCCCAGAAACATGTCAGTAGGTGGGCTGTTTGTGATGTCCTTCCCCCTGGTTGTTTGTGTGCATAGAACTGTGTGTGTCCCATCCAGGGTGGTTTCCTGCCACATCTTCAGGGCTGGATAGACCCCAGATCCACTTGCGACCCTGACCAGAAAGATGAATGAATGAATGTCTAGCTAGTCTCTCAGATTTCACAAAGTTGCAAGCACACAATTGTCTTTGTACAGAATGATGCAGCGTTAGAATTTCACTTCAGTGGAACCAAGGTCCATGCCTCTGCACTAATCGAGCTCCATGAAGACGGTTTGAGAAAGTTAGAGTGGAAGAATTCAAGTGCCCTGCACAGAGCCCTGACCTCATCTCGCTCAAGACACTTGGGACGAGCTGGAGCGCCGACTACACGGCAGGCCCCTTTCCCAAGATTAGTACCTGATCTCACTAATGCTCTTGTGGCTAAATGAACACAAATCCCTACAGCCACATGCCAAAATCCAGTGGAAAGCCTTCCCAGAAGAGTGGAGCTTATTATAATAGTAAAGAGGAAATAAATCCGGAATGAGATGTTCAAAAAGCACGCACGAGTGTGATTGAGGTGTTCACAAACTTTTAGTCA